>JADRCD010155424.1:0-12489 GCA_019843815.1 Montemys delectorum | reverse complement strand
AGAGAGAGAGAGAGAGAGAGAGAGAGAGAGAAGAAAGAGAGAGAGAGAGAGAAGAAAGAGAGAGAGAGAGAAGAAAGAGAGAGAGAGAAAGAGAGAAGAGAAAAGGGCTAGAAATTTTAAAACATATAGAGGAGAGAAAATAGAAAATGGGATACTGGGAGGCTTAACCAAAATGAAGGGTGAATAAAAAAATAAATGGAAACCTGCAATCTTCTACTCAAAAAGTTAAATTATAGAGCATAATAGAACATATCCATTGAAAATGGTCTGTTGATTTCATTAGCACATATGTTTATTGGGTACTCTTTCATTAAGTTTTATTTTCTTTGGAATGAGGGTGAGGTAATGGTGGGGGGCACTTTGCTTATTTCTTTGATTATATACCATGTCTTATTTCTCTAGCTTAGACTATGAGCATCGTCTTGAATCATGATGGTGAAAATAAATACCATTCTCTCATTACAGATTTTAGAGAAAATTTTCCCAGGTTTTCCAATGGTAAGAATTACTATTTGCCTTTGTGGGCTTTGGTTTTCACTTGGGGGCTTTGCTCATACCATGTATGTATGTATGTATGTATGTATGCATGCATGTATGTATGTATGTATTTGGCTGTGTCTCATTCTTAGAGCATAAGTACTTCCTATGATTGGAAGTACTACATCTGTTTGAATTTACATGATTACAGCTAGCATGCGTTTGGCTCATGATGGCTCACACATTGGATCTTACACACATTTGGTTTAAGTAATGCTGAAGACATATTTTAAAGTCAATGTTGAGAGGGATTAACCCTTTTGGAACTATTGGGATAAAGTGGGTACTATGGGGTTGAGATCAGAGTTGAGTTTTCTGAATCATGGTGACATCTTGCATTATGGGGCCCCCAACTGAGGAGTCAGAGAAAGGACTGAAGAAGGTAAAGGGGTTTGCAAGCCATGGGAAGAACAACAATATCAACCAACCAGACCCCCAGAGCTCCCAGGGACTAAACCACCAATCAAAGAGTACACATAGAGGGATCCATGGCTCCAGCTGCATATGTAGCAGAGGATGGCCTTGTCAGACATCAATGGGAGGAGAGGCCTTTGTTCTGGGAAAGGGGTTGTTGTCTAGGTGTAGGGGAATGCCAGGGCAGGAAGGCAGGAATGGGTGAGTGGGTGAGGGATCACCCTCATAGAACAGGGAGAGGGAGGGTGGATCAGGGGGTTTCTGGAGGGGAAACCAGGAAAGGGGATAACATTTGAAATGTAAATAAATAAAATATCTAATAAAAAGGAAAAAAATTATTTGGAAGACAATGGTATCAGAAGGTGGCTTGTTTAGGAGATTCAGTCATGGATCAATCAATGCATGAGGCTTGAAGAGCCCTCCATCCTCATTTTACTTTGTGAGTACATCTATTGATGTCATTCCACATAGGTTTAATGTTTGTCTTTAATTCTCTTTTGCCATGTAAAGGTATGATGTTCCCCTTCCTCTTTATAGGATATGGAAACAACGCATCATCTTTGTGCAGAACTTTCAGTATTTGTCATAACTTTGATCTCGGATAACTCAAACATAGGCTGTGTGGAAAATAAATTTCTATTATTTATAAATATTCAACCTGATTTTGTCAGAGCTCCTTGAACAGACTAGGGCAGTTGTCATCTTTTCTAGATTATTTTTCACTTGAATAGGATATTTTTATCTCTCTGCACTGCCTTTCAAATAGAAGATGATGCTGGGCAATGTTGGCACATGTCTTTAATCCCAGCACTTGGGAGGCAGAGGCAGGCGGATTTCTGAGTTTGAGGCTTGCCTGGTCTACAGAGTGAGTTCCATATCAGCCAGGGCTATACAGAGAACCCTGTCTCAAAAAATAAAAAAAAATATTTTGTGATTTGGGTTAAAATTTTAAATTATACTTATTGTTTCTGAATTATTTTTATTCATAAAATTTTGTTATTAATTTATTATATCTATTGAAATGTATTAGGATATCACAAGGTAAAACTAAAACATATAGTAATGAACTAGGAAGAAAACAAGCTGGACATTGGCATGTACCTATAATCATAAATGCTGGGATACCTATAGCAGAAAGATGACTTGAGACCAGGAATTCAACGTTAGCCTGATTACATAGTACAAACTTCTCAAACATACAAGCAGGCAACTATTCAAGCAAGCAAACAAAAACTGCTGAACCAAGAGTCTGTGTGTCTGTGCATTATTTTGACTTGGTATGGGAAATGAAAATGGGTCTCCACAAAAAGAACCAGGAATAAATCAATTACATAAATAATTGTACAAATAAAATAAATACATTCTTAAAATACTTATTTGGAAGTTTTTAATAACCAAGGATTTGAATAATAAATCAAAATAGAAAATCATGTGAGAATGTAATCATTGGTCTCTGAAGGCTGCTAGTGGAATACTTGCTCCCTGTCAGCTAGCATGAGAGTCTTTTAGCCCACACTCACAGTGACACATCTACTCCAACAGGGCCACTCCTTCTAATCATGCCACTCTCTGGGCTAAGCATATACAAACCATCACAGAAGGAGAATCTTATTTTGATTGAAACAAAGGAGTGCTCAAGCAAGAAAGCACAGTTTTGAGGAGCATCATAGTCATACAAAGCCAGACAAAGTTAGATCTAGGCTGCAGAATCACTGCAGAGACTATGGTTTACTTGTGCTTTTACTTTATCTTCATATATAGCCCCCACCTCCACAGCCAGAGCTGTCCCTATTACAAACACTCTGTGCACTTATGCACATAAACTGAGACCCAGCCCTTTCTAGCACATGCTCACAGAAAAGACTGCTTGCATTTTCAAGTGAAAAGGCTTTGTTAAAGGCTTATTCTTTCCTACTCTGCCTCTTAGCCTAAGAGTTGAACAAATTCTTTGTCTAGTAAATAAATGACTCTCACTCTTGATTCATGGGACAGGTCCTAGTGTATGCATTCCTGCTATGTCATGTGCTCTATATCTTGATTATAATGTAATTATAGCACAGAGCAATGACAGGAACACTTTTTATTCTGTTTGTGAGACTTGAACCTATTGACATATGATTTATAGAATAGTGAGCTATCTATTGTTACTCTCTTCATAACCCCCAAAACATATGAGCATACATGTAATACTCGTTTGATTAGATCAAAGGGCTAGCTCTGTTTGGAAAGCTCCAATTATTCACAGCTCCTAAGTACATAAAACCTAGTAAAATACTGATTAATGGGTTGAAATTATTGATTAATGTTATGAACGTCCAGAATGAATTCTAAAGCTTCCAAGAAAAGTACTTTATATTTACCTTTGATCTATTAGAACTCTAGGCTGCATGATTAGAATGGAGTCATTCATAATATTTTGAATTACATTGCAACAGAATTACAAAGAGGTACTGATTATACACTTTGAGGAAATGAGAATTCTCTAGAAAAGAGGGGATGATATGCATTATCTATTCTTACTTTTGTATGACAGTCACTACTACTTGAACTTACACAATGTTTTGTTCTCTACTCAGTTGTCACCTTCCCTCTTTCAGCCTTGTAAACAGACACTCTTTTTAAAGGATGAACCATTTTTAATCATCTTATAGTTGAGTGTAGTCAGTGTGGGACAGCAGGAATATAAGATTAAACTGAACAGACAAGTGAACATAAAATGTTTCCCAGGATTCCTTGCTAGTGACGAATCTGAATTCAGAATTTGAGAATAGACACTGGAGTGGATATTTACAAAACAGTATGTATTTGCTTTAATGATCAAGTCTTGGAAATTTCTGAATTACCTCAGTGTTCACAAAATTCATTTAATAACACAAAACTTTCTGCTAAGAAAAAATACTATGTGATCCATAAACATCTTTCAATGGCCTCATTTTCTCAAACGTTTGAGGAAAATGTTTGCCTCATGAATGTAGGAATGACTGTATTCACTTTTATGACATCTGTAGAGCCGTCTCTTCAGAAAGGGAATCAGATACAAGGTAGACATTATTTTCTGTTGTATCTGCTTCAAAATATTTTTGAAGTATGGGGCAATAAATGATATAGGAAGTAAAGAGTGATCAACATGAAAGTGCCAATGTTTATAAAACATGATTATGTAGATTCAGTAGGACCGTCATAGATCCCTCCATCACCACCCTGTCAGATGAGCAGTGCAGAAATGCAGGTCAGCTGTAAAAGAGGGTCTCTCGCCCACACAGATTCGAGGAGCAGGTTAATGTAACCGTAAGGTTTATCATTTCCCAGAACTATCCCCTCTTCTACCATTGCACCTCACAGCTTTAGATTCCTCGTAAACAGCAGGGGGATGTTCTGAGACTTTGATCTGGGAGGAAATGGGACAACGGAATGTATCAGAGCAACTAAGAGCAGATTAGTAAATCCTTTTCATTCCATGTCAGATGTTGTACCAGCAATATACATGTATTTTCTCATTAAATACTTAGGAGAAGCAAACATTGCAAGCATTATTTCTATTAAAAAATAGGAAATTGATTATAATTACTTTAAGAAAGGTGTTGCGGATAGTCCTGGGGCTAATTATATTTGATGTTATTTCTGAGGGGCTGTGAACAGGAATGAGTCAGCACTCAGGTGATTTCCTGTAAACCTTCCTCCCCCCTTAATTTATAAATAAAGGCTAGAGTCTGTGGTTGGACAGAGAAGGGGGGAAGGTAGAGCTGAAAGATGTGGGAGAGAGAGAGAGAGAAAGAGAGGAGGACAGAGGAGGAAGTGGAAGGAAAGCAGAGCAGAAGCATGTGGCCTGGAGAAACCACAAGCTATAAGGGGTCTCATAGATGGGGAAGATGGTAGCGTAGTGGTAGATCTGCCCAATCTATTCATATTAATTGAGTTGTGTTTTCATTATTGGACTATATTTGGGTCGGAGATTTACCGCAACAGAAAGCCTTTTTAAAATTAAAGATAACACATGAAATGTGGAAGAATTAAAGTAGAAACACTCTGCAAGAAGAAACCTGAATAGCTAAATACATATTTTTTAAAGTAGTAGACTCCAAAAGTGTTTACCTTAGGAGTCAGAGAAGGCACATTAGCAGTATTTAGAAACTTCTATATATCAATAATATTTATTAAAGATTAAATCTTTTGATGAGCCAGAAAGACAGCGGGAAGATCTCTATTCACTTTTGGTCCATTATTTTGAATTTTTGGACTTTTGAAATCTATTGAAATAAAGACATAATGTATGACATACTAGCATTTTTATTAGGTAGCTGGTGACATCTTCTCCTTTTCTGTTGCTTTCTGTTCCCTATCCTCAGTAACTCACTGCCACATTTCCTAACCATGATGTTCTACTATAAAGATCATGCTCTGTACCAGAGTCAAAATAATCCCTTCTTTTCAGGACTTTTATCGTTTCCAGTAAAGGCTGAAAACTGACCAAATAGTAGACTTATCATATTCCATGCATTGACTCTAGAGCCCAAGAGAATTTGTTCCCTCAGATGGTGAGAAGAAAATTTACTTCTGCTGCCTACTGAGGATCTTTGCTTCTTATGGCCCACTGATAGCTGGGGAACCTATCTAGTTGCTTGCTTTATTGCTTGTTTGCTTTGCAAAATGCTGCCAGATTTTAGTAACTATCAGAGATATCTAAGATAAAAATACTTATTAGAGAAATGTTTCTTTTCTCTAATAATATTTCTTTGTGTTTGGTGCATGGCCTGTTGACACTACAGGATTTGAGCATATGGTGAGTCAGTACAGCACACTAAGAGCACATGAGGGAACACAATGCTCACCAAATGGTGGGCAGTAATAAAGAGGAAGGAAAAGAAACTGGAGTTCCTTTGAGGACAAGGCTTCAATGCCTTAGCCTGTTCTTAGTAGGTCCTATCTCTTCAATGTCATCTCACAGCCTAGTAACACCATGCAGTGGGGAGCAATCTTTGACAGATCAGCCATTGGATTGTAAAGATATTTATATATATGTAAAGATATATATCTTTACAATATACATATACATATACATACATATATATACTTTACAATATACAATATGCATACACATGCACACACACACACACACACACCTACTAGGCTATGTGTGTGTGTGTATATATATGCATATTTATTGGGAAACCCCTCTCAGGTGGGTGAGTTCAACATTCTCAAGGATATGGCCAGGGGATTTGCCATGGGGAGGGAGACAGAGGGGAGGGGGAAGAGAAAGAGAGAAAGCATGAGTGTAGAGACAGGGAGAGAAAAGAAGGGAAGAAGGAAAGGCCAAAATGTCTAGATTATATATGGAAAAGCTTCTGGGGGAAGAGCAGCCCTGCCCCTGGGCTGGAAATTTTAGGGGCATGGAACCCAAGGAATGTATATATGTATGTATGTATGTATGTATGTATGTATGCATATATGTATATATGTAAGTGTATATATATATATGCATATATGTATATATGCCTTATACAACTATACTTCTATATTACTACACCAGTCATGTTGAAAATATAGCAAGTTACAATACTTCTAAACATGTCAAGCTTGGATTTCTTTTGTTGAGAGATTGCTCATTTATATGCTCATGTACAAACATCTCAGCTGTGTTCATATTACCTATTTCAAGGACAGTCTTTTGAATATTGAAGTAGAATATCTACACCTCAGAAACTGTGATGATTATATAGAATGCTATAGAAAACCCATCACTAGTTCACAACCAAAAATGATTCATGCATTTGCTTTACAGACTGAAGACTTAGCGGATAACTTTATGTATCATTTAAAACTTATTATTTAGGGTTTTTTTTATCTTGGTAACTCACCTTGTTCACTTTCAAATTTTTATTTTTCCCTGTATTCAAAGCACATTTAAATGTACCTATAGATAAAATAATAATAAGCTTGCACAAAGTATCCCAAAGAAGAAACCTGCATAGAGATAGAGAGAAATCACTAGTTTAGTTTATGTAAATCTGCTTCTTTAAAAGCCAGACTTGTTGCAAATACTGTAATATTTTATAAATCTCTCATTACGGGTTGAAAATGAGTTTTACAACAGAAGAAAATGAAACACAAATGTAAAACCCCTTTGCATCCATATTCAATATAATATTTTTTCCTAAAAGAAAACAATTTACATTTAAAGTGCATAAGCATTGGCTACACATGCAGAGATGTAGCAGCACCTGCTTTGCACCCTGAAGAGAGGCACTACAATTTTTTCTAATCTATATTACTATCTATTATCATGTGCTTGCATGAAAACTATTTTAGTAATGCTATTCTAAAATTAAATGATTATAATATAGCCCAAGCACACGTTAGATCTCAAATTCAATATCATAAATATGGCTCTCTACCTCTACAAGAAGTTTATGAATTTAAAACCAAGACCAAATGCACATCCAGGAGATAGGGAGCAGTCTTAGTTTTAGTTTTTCTGTTATGTTTTTTTCCTTAGATGGCAATTCTGTAGCATCATGACCTCAACTGCACACAGATAGCAGCAGACTATCATCAAGAAACACAATTTTAAGGACACAAATTAACTCGTGTTCTTTTCTTCCTGAACTCATCCTCTTTTTTTATACCTCAGAAATCTCTGGGAATCCCATTGTAGGACAGATCATTTTCTATGTCAGGCTGTCTTGACAAGAGCTTCTCTTACGGGAAATACCATTCTACTACATCTACCTTTCTTCTTTTGTTTTGAAAAAATTTCCCTTACCTATCATGATACCTTCTCTATTTTATTTAGATTGCTGAATTTTAAATTATAATCAAAAGTCCTATGGCAGAGGTCTTTTCCTAGCCTTTTAGTTCAAAATATTTCATATAATATTTATATTTCACTTTTCTAATGATAGTATTTCTTTTAAAATTTTGTTTGATACATATCAGAAATAAACAATATTGGAATAACTAGATTCATAAATAAAAAAAGTTTGTACTGTGATAGCGGTTCATCAGATCTCAGGCAAGGTCTGCTCAGCTCCTGCACTGAAAGCCTAGTGTGGACCCTAGTGGAAGCACATGCATCACTGCTTATTGATGGCTACATTGTCTCCTCATTCTGTCAATATCATAGTTACCACTTTATTGCTATGAAGAGACGTCATGACCAAGGCAACTCTTATGAACACAAGCATTTACTTGGGGCTGGTTTACAATTTCAGAGGTTTAGTTCTTTATCATCATGGTGGGAGGCATGGTAGCAAGCAGGCAGACATGGTACGGGAGAGCTGAGAGTTCTATATCTTGATCTGAAGGCAACTAGGAGGAGGCTGGCATTCCAAACTGGGTGGAACATGAACACAGGAGAGGAGACCTCAAAGCAAGTGCCCACCAAGACACACTTCCTCCAACAAAGCCACACCTATTCCAACAAGGCCACACCTAATAGTCCTACTCCCCATGGGCCTAGAATTCAAACAAAACTATGGAGTCTATGGATACCATACCTATTCAAACTATTCAAACCTACTCAAACCTATTCAAACCTATTCAAAATAAGCTCCAGGCTTATTTGACTCTGTATTGACTCTCTTATGTTTGTTACAGCTGTCTCTCCATCTTTATAGCTATACATATAGAGAATTGTATCAAATTCTTTAGGCACACACACTTGTAAAGAAATGTACAGAATTCAGAAATTAAGGGCTTCAGCATTTTTATCTACTTACAAGAAGTGTTTACCAAAGCTCCTAAGGTTGAGATCATTAAAATACTTTTTAAATTTTATGTCTGTTATATTGTTTCTTTTCTTTTAGATTAACCTTATTTATAAATTTTTGCTAAGAAAACTTAAGAAGTCCATAATACAGAAACTACTGGTCATAGGATCAGATTACACATAGAATAGACAGTTTTAAAGAGCAGAACTGAAAGTTCAATTTGTTTAATGAAATAATGAACTATTAAGGCATATATGACAATTTCTAAGACCCACAAAAAAGGAGAGAAAATCCTGTCAGAACAGTGTTGTGGGAAATATCAAAAATGTAGCAGCATCCTGTGCTAAATCCAGTTCTTCTCTGCCAGTGTAGGGCTGGCCCGCCATATACTGGTGGGCAATGTTCTTATCTCATAGAGACTCTCTGACTCAGAGCTCCAAAATCTCTCCACCCAGCTCACTAAGTTCCCACTAGTGGGTCACTACTACATCAGCCTCATGCTTCAAAACTCCCATGGCCTTTTGTGGTGCACATCGGGCAATTCCAAGCTTTGCTGCTGTATGGTTCTCTCTGGAACCCTGTTGAGCTGCTGTGTGAAGGAAAACATCACACAAACTTAGTTCAGAAACAATGGTAATTCAATTGCTGAGTGCAACAACTAGAATCCTAATCTTATAAGCCATATTAAATCTAAACACTCTGGTGGCAAATCCTGGAGAATATGCCATTGACACTGGGAGACACCAGTAGCTACATCTTGTCCCCTCGATATCCTCCTCTGAAAGCCCCTATCTCTCTCCTGCCTACTCTCTTCCCCTATCCAACCCGGAAGTCTGCCTATTTGCCCAGTAATTGGCTCCTTTATGCATTAAGGTGGTTCACAAGAAGTCACCTGAGTACATGACTCGTTCCTGGGAAAGCTGAATTAACATCAAAATACAAACAACACCAGGGCCATCCACAACAGATCAGTAGATAGACTCTGGATATCAGTAATAAGAAGTAGTGATAGGGAGAATTAAAGATGTAACAAAAGCCTTGCAGAGATGCTAAACTTCACTGTGCATTACAAGCGACTGCAACAAGGTTATTCGACCTTATTATAGAGAGTTGATTCAAACAGCTTCTATATATTCTTAATTATATACGTTACCTGAAAAATGTTTCCAAGATTTTGCTCTTTACAAAGTTTGTTCCTATTGAACACTGCCTTTTTAGTGTTTCATAATTTACTATGGAGAAGCACGAAAAGAGAAAAGACATGAAAGCCACAAGGTAATGGCTTCTTGGTCTATGTGATGTCAGTGTTACTATATAAACATGTCAACATGACATGGCTGTCAACGTAAGTTTTGCTATTCAATAATTACTGTTAAGCTAAAAGTTATAAAATCATCTCCTACAGATTTATATAAATGTACTGGTTACAGTGAGTAGCACTTTAATAGTTAAGAGATATTATCTCTTCCTTTCGCTTCTCCCACAGGTGGGCATGCATGCACAAACACACACACACACATTCTCACAGATGCCAGATTATCATGTCCCTTCTACACTCTCTATTACTGTCTTCCTTGGATGGCTTCTTCCTTCCTCTCAATCCATCTGGATCCTGACCACACTTCATAAGTCACTGATCAGATGGCACTCGCTTTTCAATACTGAGACCTCTTCTATAGCCTTTTATTGTTATCTGTCAATCATCACATACAGTCAAGCAGATGTACACAGGACATACTTAGTCAAGATGGAATCAGAAAAGCAGACACCATGAAGATATGTTGTAAGTATGATCACCTCTATACACAATAGGTTAGGCACTGCTCCTATCAGAATTCTGTCACTAGTATGGCACCAGAAGATTGGCATTGGGAGATATCACCATACTGGATATTGACTTCAGTAGGAACAAAAAGAAATTTTAAAATGCTATTCTTTCTGTTGAAAACCTTTTTGGAATTGTAAACATACACTAATGTATGACAGTTATGATGCTATTTTCTGACATAAACAATTTGTGAGCAAAATCAAATGTAAGGAAATCATGAGAAAGGAAGTTTGATAGTACCTTATTCATTGTCTTTAGCCTTCTCCATCTGTATACCAGTGAATGCTTATAGTTTGCCTTTTAGGTTACTTAAGAAAGTGAGATAGGTGCTATTAATTTTAGATTTATGTGTTCCAAATATCTTGACATTTTGAAGTATCTTGCTGAGATGCATGACATGGTTTAACATATTAAAAGTAGTAAAGTCTAAAGAGCTCTCAAATGTTTCACAATTTAATCACACACACACACACACACACACACACACACACTTTTAAGTAATATAGAGAAAGAGACAGAGACAGAGAGAAAGAGGGAGTCTCAATCTGTGTTCTGTGGTAGCCTTGAACTCTCCACACTCCTGCCTCAGCCTACAGATCATATCACTGTATTGAGGAGAAAAATGTCTCTTCTAGTCTCTATACTTAGTACTTAAGAGCCTCTCAATGAATCCACCAAAGGTTAGTGTAAAAGAAAAAAGAAACATCCAATTAAGTTAATATTTTATATATACAAAAGTACATATGTTTATATACATGTTTATTTCAGACATGGTTGTTTGCATAAACTCATACTGAAGTCAACTCTCTGTTTTAATGATGAGTTCTTGTCAGGGAGAGATAGGTATCTTTCTAAACAGAAATTTGTGAACTGTATTTAGCTTATTGAGATAATAACAGAAACTATGTCATATACCTATAGATTATATCAAAAGTATCTTTATTCCAATGTGACATAATAGGAGATGGCATGTTGTGACTACTTTTACCTGTACTTTACTTTAACTGTACCATAATAGGCACAAGAGTGAATCTTAATTTCTACTTTAAAAGAATAGTCAATATTTTTGGATTATTGAAAATGGAGATGTGCCTTATATTGTAGGACGTGATGTAGTATGATTAGTCTCAAAGCTTCTAAGAAAAGAGATTAACAGAACTCATCAATAGTTGAACAGTGTGTTGCACTGTAGTGGACAGAAAAGTAAAAGTTGACTTGAAATCTTAATTTTTAAGCCAGAGTTTCAGCATTTACAGAGAGAAATTACTCCAGTTTAGTATCTCTTTCAGCCAATGCTCTAATCTATTAAGTAAAGATAACAAGCCAAAGTTCTATATAATGCATAAAGATTTTAGTATTATTTCCTCTGCTAAAATAATTTTGTCCTGAATATAATTTCTTTACTGAAGAATAATGTAGACATTTGAGTTTCCCAGCACTGTGACCAATTCACTGAATTTTACTAATATTGTCAATATCTGCTTTTGGAGTTACAATAATATAAATAATCAAGCATGAACACAAAATTCAAAGCAATAAATTTGTTTTTCCTAGTTTTGCAGACATTGACAAAAGATGTCTACTCAGTATCCTGTAGGTACTCTTTTGAAAATATTGAGACATGTCTACTTCTCTTCCAAGGCTGCTTGGTTGACCAGAAGATATTATGCATGGTAGGCATGTGTAATAGGCATGGTAGGCATTTCTACTGGAGAGGAGACTACATAATTTCAAGACATAGGCAAGCTTATCCATGCTAAAACAGTCGTGTAGTGTTTTCTCCCCTATCTTATGTATCACTAAAATGTTCTGTGAATATAGGAGTTGAACTCCTCAGTAGGGTTAGAAAAATACTTACTTAAAAAAGACTTACTTTCTATGTTTCTACTTTTAATTTTATTTTTAATTAACAGGACACTTGTAAACATTCTTAGGACTTGCTGTGATATTTTGAAATATATATTTGAAATTTTCCAATATAGAGTGTTTAAATTAGACTAA
>JADRCD010155418.1:0-10232 GCA_019843815.1 Montemys delectorum | reverse complement strand
CAACTCCTTGGAATGGTGCTGCCCACTTTCAGGCTGTGATGTGGAGACACACCAATTAAGGTCATCAAGACCATTCTCCACAGACATGCCAGCAGGTCTCCCTGATCTATACTGTCCCTCTCTCACTGATACTCTCCCCCCCCCCAGGTGGTTCTAAGTTATGTCACTCTGACACTTAAAACTAACCCTCACACCTCAGATACAGCCAAATATGTTTTTTTCTAATTTTAAAATGTGTCTTAATGTATATGGGTGTTTTGCCTATTTGTGTGACTGTACATTAAGTGTACTTAATGCCTGTAGTGACCAAAGGTATGCATCGGATCTCCACAAATGTTATAGTGGGACTTGAACTTAGGTCTTCTGGAAGAACAGCCCTGATATTAATATTAACTGCTGAGCCATTGAACCATCTCTCCAGGCCCATCACTGTTTTCTTGAATCCCAGAGAGGAAGAAATGCTGCATCTCTGGGTATTAGGTGTGTGTGTGTGTGTGTGTGTGTGTGTGTGTGTGTGTGTGTGTGTGGTTTATGTGCATGTGCCGAGGTGCATGTGTACATATGTAAGAACATGGAGGCTAGCAAATAACATCAGACATCATTCTCTATCATTCTCCACCTGACTTTGAGAAGGGTCTCAACCTAATCTGGTGTTCCCTGATTAAGCTAGACTGGCTGGTTAGTGTGTGCTACAAATCTACCTGCTTCCATCTTTCCAGCAATGGCATTAATACATTTGCTGCCACACAATGGGTTTGTATTTATGTCAGTCCTGAGCATCTGAGCCATGATTCTTATGTTTTCAACGCAACCACTTTACCAACTGAAGATGTCTACAGAGATTTTAAAATGTGAATTTTAAACTATGCAAACCTAACTTAAAGGAATCTATGTGAACACACACACACACACACACACACATACACACACACACACACACACACACACACACACTCCTTAAAACTGGACACCTACTGAAATGAACAGGGATGAACTAAGATGGTCTACAAAATGCAGAATATGAGATTAGCATGTTAGGAATAAATTTTTCATAAAATGTTGGTTTAGTGATGCCTTATGGAAAAACTATTAGAGATGCTTATTTCTTGGGACCAAACATTCCTCTAAGACTTGTTAACTATGGTGCTCCCAAGATAGAGAGCATTTCATGATCCTTAAAGTAGAAACACATGAGTACCTAATAATAAAGGTTGACAACCTGTACAGCCATCAACTTTGAACTATTTAGATTACCAAAATATATGTTTACCTGAAGATGGCAATTTTTAAGACTTCACATATGAGCAAATATTCTATTTCATATATTTCACATAAAATTAACCAAGTCATTTTCTTATAAGAAAGGCAACTAGGAATTAATCCTATATATTGCATTGTGACTTAGCACACTGGAGGAATTCATGACCTAAAAGAATTTTAAATGCATACCATGAATGAATGCATTTGGTGTGTAGTAATTAAGTTTAAGAAAATTTAAGGCTTCCAGCATATTCCCTCAGTGATCTACGAGATGTTATCCTCACAGAGTTCAGGGTGAGACTAGCCATGGAATGTGGCATCGGTGATGCTGAGGTTCAGCTTCCAGCTTAAACCCTTAGTGGTAGATGGTGACCCAGGAAGCTTTCTTTTCACAAACATGGCTGAGGCCCACCCAGCATTTTCATTGTTCCTTCTTTCCCAGCATAAACCTGTTATCTGTGCACACCCGCCCTTCTTGGACACCTGTGCAACAGGAATAGGACTGTCAAAGTTATATAATTTCTTTTTGTCAATGACACACACAAATGTCAATGTTAAAGTTTATCAAGATAACCAAAGGACAGAGGATATGGTGATAGTTCAGTGATACTTTATTAGATCTCTCTCTTTCTCTCTCTCTCTCTCTCTCTCTCTCTCTCTCTCTCTCTCTCTCACACACACACACACACACACACACACACACACATATGCACATGTAACTATGGGCTCATGAACAGTTTGAGCCAACTAGAAATAAGCAAGGGTTTGCTGGAGTTTTTGAAGAAAGTTAATTTTCTTTCTTTCTCTGAAGTGGTCCAAAAGTGATCCTGTCTACTTTCCACTTTCATTAGTGTCAATGTATAATTTAACTCCGGAAGGGATGGCATTTCTGGCATTTCTGTGACAGCCCTAGACTTAGGTTAAGATCAATATACAGAGCTAAGCTGGACTCAGACTCTCAGGGGAAAATGAGGCCAGGACCAGAGGATTAGCTGTTCTGTTTTTGGACTTCTAGGTCAGTGGACCAAGAATGCCAAAGAGCTCAGCTCACATTAGTGGGGCTTTTGATATTTTCAGTGGAAAGAACTTGAGTCTTTTATGGTTTCTCATCCATGAAATCAGATAGCTACTTTGAAACCTTGGGAAAATTCATAGTAACACATGAAAAGCATTAGATAGAAGAGCTTGGCACAGCATACATCTTCAGTGCATGCTAATAAAGTTTGAAACTGGTTGTCTGTATCCTGCAAACTTGTTATTAGTTTTGTTTACAGTTATCTTTGATTTTTGATTACTTATATTTCCGCATCAAATGAGACCATCAGTATTAACCACTAGTAGTAGCTGAGCTAAAGATGTTAAAGTTCTTTGAGATACAACACAAACAATATAATAAACAACAGGTAATATAACCATTCAGTGATACCTTGTTAGACATCATGTGATACATATATATGAACTCAGGAGTAGATATATATCTTTAAATAATTGTATTATGCAAATGCATTGTATATTAAATATGTGTTGTTTAATATTTACATATGTTTATTATATTTGTATGTAAATATATATCCTTAAATTATTTCTCAGGCTAGAAAATTAGAATTTGGAAAGTTTCATAAGGAATATGATGGAAAATGTACAACTTCAATGTGATAATGGCAAAAGTCTAAAATTTTAAACATTGTGATAATATATTTTCAAACAAACATCATCAATGACAGCAAAACTATACCAGATCAAATGCTGCCTGAGCTCACAGCCTCTGTTCTGTACTTGAATCTTGGCTCTGACACTTGGATAGTATGTGTTCTTAGGTAAATTTCTTAGCCTCCATTTTCTCATTTGTACACTGGAAATAATAAAGCTCAGTGTGATGGCACATGCTACTCAGGCAGGTAAGGCAGGAGATCAGGAATTCGAGGCCAGAATGAGTTATGTAAAACCCTGCCTGGAAACAAAGACAGTATAAGTACAGATCTACCTTCAAAAGCATCCTAAAAAGTATGTCAGAATGACACAAGAAAAAAACCAAAGAGTTTCGTTTTAAATGAGGCAGCACAGGCTGAGATTGGTGTAGTTGCCAAGCAGACTGTGACAGGAGCCGGTTGTCCCACCTTGAACATGGATCATAAGGTGAGCAGCAAACTCCAGAGTCGCACACGCTTCCATGGTAACTGCTTCCATGGTTTTCTGCTCACAACAGGCAGAAGACAGAGCCAGCTCAGCGTTCATCAGCAATGAATGGACTAAGAGAATGTGATACACACACATAAAGGAATCTTATGAAGCCATGAACAAAAACAAAAGAATGGATTTTTGCAGGAAAAAAAATGAGTGAAGCTTGTAATCACTATTTTAAACAGATAAGCCTGGTTCAGAAAGGCAAATACCATATTTTCTCTCATATGCAGAATTTATATTTAAATTTATCGAGATATATATATATATATATACATATGTGTGTGTGTGTGTGTGTTTACATATGTGTGTAGGTCATGGACAGAGAAAGGGAATCATGGATGGTAAGAATGAGACTGTAAAGAGCTGTCATCACACTTAGCTTTATTATTTCCAGTGTACAAATGAGAAAACTGAGGCTAAGAAATTTACCTAAGAACATATACTATCCAAGTGTCAGAGCCAAGATTCAAGTACAGAACAGAGGCTGTGAGCTCAGGCAGCATTTGATCTGGTACAGTTTTGCTGTCATTGATGATGTTTGTTTGAAAATATATTATCACAATGTTTATATGTATGTGACATGAAAACTTAGCAGTAGACCAAGGATAGCAGAAAACCAGCCAGTCATGGACATGGAGTAGGATAGTGATGGAGTGGAGCAAATGAGAGGAGAGAATAATGATACACATGTATGAAAATGCTATGGTACATGCCTTGTATACTAACCTAAAATTGATAATAAATAAATACATAAATAAATATACTATGTGTGTGTGTGTATGTGTGTGTGTGTGTGTTTGTGTATGTGTGTGTATGAATGACAGATTAAGGAGAAAAGAACACAGTTACAATGTATTGTGTGGTGCTAATACATGTAGAAACAAGATGTGTGCAATTAAATACAACTGAAGCAAACATACAAATGAAAAGGAAAATTTCAAATTATAATACAAAACCCAGGTACATGTTTTCTCTAATAAAATACCTTTAAGTATAAAGGGACAAAAGTAAAACTTGGAAGTTGGAACAGACACAGAAAATGCCAGATAAACTGAATTCTGAGTAAAGGATTATTACTAGGGCAGAAACAGTGACTTCAGGGGGACAACTGGGCTATGGATGAAGAGGACATATATGTGTGTAATAACAGTGCTTCACATGCATGACTAGAAAGTTAAAAGGGCTAAGAGAATAAAGAGCCGTGACTCTAGCTGAAGACTTTATAGTCCTGCCCATACAATTCATTTGTTCAAGAAGATTGAGTCTTGAAATATCCAAATGGATTCAAACCATGTGATGTCTATTCACTAGTCATGCTGATATTGTTTTAAAAGATCTATAGTAACAGATCTGAGGGAAAATTGAGAAATATTTGGAAACTAGAGATTTCAACATAACCTGTGGTAGAGGGAACACTGAAAGGCAGAAGGTGTCCTGAAGCACATGAAGAGAAAACCACAACCCATCAAACTTTTTGAACTGGAGAGTGGAAGAGTATTTGTCTAACCCCAAGGTTAAGCTCTAGCACTGAATAAAAATATGGAGAATCATATCTAGAGAAAAACATACATGTGATTCTCACATTAAAAACAGCTATAAGAGTACATGAAAATGAAAGAAACAGGAAGAAAAAAATAAATATTGAAGATACATTCAGAGATCCAAGAGTTGGTTCTTTGAGATGATGGAGCAGGGAAAAGACTAGACAAAAACTCTAAATAATAATAATGATAATGATAATAATAATAATAATAATAATAATAATATACAACTTTGTGCTATTCGCTTTCACCATTTACAATAAGAGGGCACATTCTTTGAAGAACACAAATTACAATCATGCTCTATAGAAAAAAAAACCCAACAAGCTGAAATACCCTGTCTATTCAAGATTCAAGCTGCTTGAGATTAAATATTTCCGCTGGTAAATTTTACCAAACATAAGAAGGGCGAAATAACAAACTTACAACAACTTTCAGAATAGCAGTACACACACACACACACACACACACACACACGCGCGCACACACACACACATGCACACGCACACACACACACGTACACACACACGCATACACACACACACATACACACACACACACACACGCATACACACACACACGCATACACACACACGCACACACACGCACGCACGCACGCACACACACACACATGCACGCACGCACGCACACACACGCACGCGCACACACACGCACACACACACACACACACACGCACGCACACACACGCACACACACACACGCACACGCATACACACACGCACACACACGCACGCACACGCATACACACACGCACACACACGCACGCACACACACACACACAGAACTCGTACTTTCTTATTTCAAGACATAACATTCTACAGCAGTAAAAATGAAATATTGGCATAAAAACAGATATATCAATAGAGGTAGATAAAATCTACAAATAAATAAATCTAAATATCTTTTCAGCATGTTTCTTGTAAAAGTTTAGATAGATATATGTAAAGTACTTTTGATAGGTGTAAAATACTAACTTTGAACTTCACTTCACACCTTAAATATATACAAAACATAATTATCTTAAAATGGCTCACAGACCTAGATAGAAGTGCTAAGCTGTAAATCCCATAGAAAAAAACATAGGAAATCTTAGTGACCCTGGATTTGGTAAAGTGTAATTTCCAACAGAAAATATGAAAACTTAATAAACTAGAATTCAGTAAATTTTAAATCTTTCATTAGTCACTAGTTGTGAAAGGTGTTAGATACACATTGACCATATGACCTAGCCATTTCCATAGATCTTGCCCCAGAGAAATAACAATGCACACTTACAACGATGTGTACATGACTATTGGTGATAACTTTATTAGTAGCATCCACAACTATAGATGACAAAGTTGTGTAGAAACAGGTGAACATATAAACAGATTTTGGTACACTTACATTATAGTCAGATAAAATTTTAAAATGATTATTGAGACAGAAACACAAATTGATCTTAATAGTATAATTTTGAGAAAAAGAGCAAGACAGCACGTGAACGTGCATAAACATGATTTCATTTATATAAAATTCTAAAAAAATGTAAACAGTCTATATTGTAAAAATGTAGGCTAATCTATAGAAAAAGCAGATCAGTTCTTAGGAAGTAGGGTAGAAACATCAAACAGTAAGAAGGATTAACTGATTACAAATTACCACAGAGAAACATTTTGGGAGAAATGGATATGCATGTTGATAGTGGAGATGGCTTCATGATCATGCACAGGTCAAACACACTTGGTCAGTTGTATGTCAGTTGTAGAGAATGGCCTTCATTTTTCTTTTCCCTTTGTGCTTTCATACTGGGGGGAGTGGCCTTATGGTCAGACATGAGAGTGTGGATGCTACCTCTGCTCTACAATGCAACCTTACGTAAATCACAGTTTTGCATCTCAGATTCTATTTCAACGTTAGTAAAATACTTTATGGGAGATAAGAATGTAGGTGCCCATGGCTGCAATAAAGGTAATCATGTATGTTTTATCCCAAGCCCATCCCATTTCCCTCTTCTAAATGGATACTCATCTTGTATTTGATGTGATCTTGATATGTATGCAGGAGTGTATATACTTTAAGGTAACAGAATGACACTATTTTAGCTTATTTCTCCTTTATGCTAAAATGTTAAAACTTATCATTATTATTTTATCTCTCCATAGCAAGTTGCTCCTAACTGCTGTGTTAGTTTCTACATTATGCATCTGGCAAACTTAACTCATTAACTTTCCAAGGTAGAAAGTTTGTTGTCTAATCATCTGCCTTAATATTTGTCTCCTGGACGTTCTCTGGCACATAAATCCTGAAGTGATACAGTAGGGCTATACAAGAACTGTAAGGCAAACTTTATTCAGCATTTCCAAACTGCTTCCCAAAATGTTGAATTCCTAATGCTGGGAATTAATCACATTAGCATTAATCATTGCTAACTTTTACCAATACAATGGATGTGGCATTCACTCCAATTTTCACTTCTCAGTTTACTATTAAATTTGAGAAATTCTTGTTCTTATTAGCTACTCAGGTTTTTCCTTTGTAAACATCTATGTTGATATTTACTCACTTTAAAAATTTTACTTTTTGATGGGCAGTCCCTTGAAATGTCTGTCATGAGCCTTGAGATGACATTGAATGAGTAGAAATATTTCATTTTAATATAGTCACACCTGTCATTTCTTAGCTTAGTTACTTAAAATAATTATGTTTGTCACTTGCAGAAGTACAATCTGTAACAATGTATTTTCCCCCCTTTGGAGTTTATGCTGTTACTTTGTTATTCTTGAATCTATCTGGAGCCTGGCTTCTCATCTGACATGGTGCTGGGCAGGCACACATCTCTTCCCATACAATGATCTGTGTTCCAACACTCTCTATTAAAGAGTTTGACTGTCTCCACCATACAAGCAGTGACATCTTTATCATACACCATTGGAGTATTTTTATAAAATCAAGATGATCCTAGAAGAGTAATGACCCAGAGTAATAAAAGGTCAAGAGGTATTTTTATCCACCCTTCAGAATCACACATAAACAGGAAATACTAAACACACCTGGATTTGGGGATTAAGTATAGAGAAGGGCTCTCCCTAGGTCTATGAGATATAACAGATTCTCGCACTGTCTTCAATGTTTAATAGCAAAATAATTCTTTTATATATTACATAAATAAAATATTGAATGTGTCACATCAAAACTATACTTCTGCAATAGTCATAAGATCACAGCATACCTGTTATATGCAATTTTCTCAATTTTCCCAAAGTTTTCTGAATTTCCTGGGATGATTCAGAATAAGTGACAAGATATAGCATTTAATAGCAAGATTTTTTTGGAAGCAAGTAAAAAAGTTCAAGCAAAATTGGGTCTGATTTATGGCTCAATTCAGTATTCTATACAAAGGAAGTCCTCAGGGAACAATGGCCTTGGTTATCTGTTGAAAATCCACACATTTACTAGGTTTAAAAGTACATGTAGAGCAAAATCTGTCATGAAACTTATGTTCTGCCTTTTCTTTTTTGCTGGGAGTTAAAAAAAAAAAGCTATACCTTTGTCCACAGAATTCTTTTTGCATGCAGCACTGTGTATGATGAACTTGGATGTGTATTTTCCTTTGGATTTGGAAAGAAATCATTTTTGAATTTTATTGTTCTGTTACATTGTCCAAACAAACAAAAACAGAAAATAATATCAAGCAAGCTCTTAGAGCCCAGAAGCATGTGGTATCCTAAAACTCCTAACTGAAAGTCTACCATTACCTGGCACCAATAATCAGACTACCTCTCTTGAATGGTTGTTCCATGTGGGTAATCTACAAGTCTACAAGGAACTGATGTCATTTTTATGTTTGGAACTTGGTGGAAGGTTGCGATATTATCATCCACCATCAAGGAAAAAAAAAGAACTGAGTTTTGCTTTACAATTTATGCAGCTAAATAAACGGCTATACTGAATTATCCTAATTCATATGCTCCACATTTTAGAACATGTTCAGCCATGTTGGTTTGGGGCAGGAGGATAAAGGGCATTATGACAGATCGTCGGGGAACAGAGGGAAAGCCATGGTCACTTAGGTGGGAAGTCCCCTGATGTGAATGAGCCACCCACTTCTGTTAGATGTGGACTCTTCTAAAGAGAGTTTGAGTAACAGCCAGAAGCCTCAAATTATGATAAAACCACAACTACAAAGCCATCTGGGATGCGAATCAAAGGAGAAACATGTGGCATGTGACACATCCAGTTCATGGCCCAAAACAGCAGTCAGCTTTGGGAACTGTGGACTATCAGTCACAGTGCTTTTTGTTCCATGGCAGCGGCTTGCTGGAAGTGTCACATTACAATCAAAAGACCAAGTAATGATAATAATAATAATAATAGTAATAATAATAATACACTCCAAACTCCACTTGTAGCTACTCTACAGACTAAGCAACATGAGATCCAACCATGGCACACAGGAAATCTCAGGACATCTTCTGACTACTGCCTATGTAAATCCAGGTAGAGTTGTAAAATTTCAGATGTTTTCTCAGGTTTGGCAGCACAAACATGAAACAAGAAATACGTGAAGTCTGTGCTTTTCTAGAAATTTCAAGAATTCCATTTTCTACTGATTAATGTTGCAACAGCCTGTCATCATGATATTAACCTGACATTATTTTGAGAATTTCTGGAACCCATGTGTATGATGCTGGAGTTTTTTTTTTTTTGTCTGTCTGTTTGTTTTGATATTCTAGAGAAAAAAATCTCTGGAGTTAAAATAGCATCTTATGTAGGAAAACACTAAGTAAGCTCAAAACCTCCTGATAAGATGTAATATTTGCTAGAATAATTTGTAGTGTTTCCACATTGACTAATAATTCAGGTCACTGTGGTCTCCTACCTTTGTTCTTCAGCCATATATTGCCAACACCATCAAAAAGACTTTGTTTCTACTTAGCACAAAATATTTTGAGAAATATTTTTGTTAACTATAAAAATAATAGTTTTCTGATCTACTTTTTAAAAGATTTCTTTGCTAATAGCATGATTGAAACATGACCAGTGTTGCTAAGAGACTATTTAAAGCTAATTAAATCTATTAGCAGCATCATAAAAGAGCCTCTATTCATCAGAAGAAAATAATAAATTTTATTTTACTTAACAGAAATGCCTTTTACCCTTTGCAAAATATTTATATATGAACATCTGCTCTAAAGCTAATAAATTTGATTTGCTATAAAAGAATGAAAGAGAACTTGAAACAAC
>JADRCD010155416.1:0-10671 GCA_019843815.1 Montemys delectorum | reverse complement strand
AGAAGACAGATAGGGAGGAGAAGGGGGAAGTGAGAAGCAGAGGGACTCAGACGAGAGAAGATAGAGCTATATTACCTTCACAACCTAACTAAATCTAATTTCTTCCCACAGATCTTACCTACAAATAATATCATATTAGATACTGTGGCTTAAGCATATGGACATCATGAAACATAAACAAATACATTAAACTTTTCTCAATATTTCAATTCCAATAGAACTGTTTAGAAAACAACACAGAAAAGATTATTAAATAAAATGTGCTTATACTTTATATAGGTTAAAAGTGATGAAATTAAGGATATCCACAGCTGGATTGGTAAAAGACCTGTGAAATTCACAAACTTTGTCTTACTTAGGGGTGATAGTGTCAGTGATGCACGACAGAAATCATTGAGATTATGAATGAAAGAAGTAATGATATTTTTTCTATATAAGAGGAATGTTATGGTTATATGTATCAAAGCAAATTACCTGTGACATGAGAAAGGCTAAGGGAAAGAAACAGTAAAAATGGACTTAAAAAGTAATTTAAACATTGTGTTCCTTCTAATAAATAAGTTTTCATTTTAGTTTACTAGTTTAATACATTAAGAGCAATTTAGAAATAAAAATGCCACAAAAGATAAAGAATATATTTTCATGATGAATTCAGGGAACAATAAACTAAACCTTTCTAAAATCTTTCAAAAGTAGCTATCATTATGAGATACAAATATTCTTTCTATATATGAATGTAAAAATGTCCAAACAAATGATAACATTCTATTAATGGGGGATTCATTCAATTTAACTATTTACTTTATAAGAAAACAAAGGAATCTTAATAAAAAGTGTATATTTTATAAGGCTAACATTTTCATGATTAAAAACTACCTCATATACTGGTTGTAGGAGAGCAAATCTCTCAGCTCTGTAATGGATATCTATATTCAAAAGTCTATTATTATATTTATTCATGATAGAATAAGAAAAATTCTCCCTGAGATCAAGAGAAAGACTGGGTATCCATTTTTTTTCTGTTTCTTCTTTAATGTTGTATTGCTGAGTCTAGGCTGTACAATAAAATTTCTATATGAATCAAAAATTAAAGTATTTTATACTCACGAGACAATACTATTTAAAATAGAAATCTGTATGAGAAATTTTGTTCATAAAAGAAATTAGATAGCACTTCAAACATAAAAGACATTTTCATATACTTTATTAAAAGACAGTAAATATTAATGTCCTCAGGAAAGCACAAGTTTAATTTTAGGTTTTAAATTTTATATTAGTCTTTTAATAGGTAATATATCAAATTTATCATTAGATCTTTATTATGAGAACTAATCCTATACAACTTCTTCATCATCATTAAAAATAGTTCATCTATTTTGTTTATGTTACTCATATGTGAGATTTTTGCCAAAAACTTTCATTTCAAAACACTGAGTTTTTTTTACTTCATTTGAATGATGTGTTAATTGTTATTTTATAGTTTTTTTCCTTTGTATCTATTATTATTTATTTTATTACGTTCCAGCTTTTCTCTTGACTACCTTTTCAGCTGTTACCAGTAGCCTTTAAAGAGTTATTGTGCCGGGTGGTGATGGCGCATGCTTTTAATCCCAGCACTTGGGAGGCAGAGGCAGGTGGATTTCTGAGTTCGAGGCCAGCCTGGTCTACAGAGTGAGTTCCAGGACAGCCAGGTCTACACAGAGAAACCCTGTCTCTAAAAACCAAAAAAAAATAAAATAAAATAAAATAAAGCAAAATGAGTTATTGTGATTATAAATGGAATTACAACTCAGTACTTTCATAATCCCAGTTCAAGCTAAGGATAATAGAGTCAATTAGTAACACTATACATGCTAAAAAACATTTACTGTTCTACTAATATATCTTGTAAATGTTTTCTCAAATTATTGTATTTTACCTCTCCTTAATGTTTATTTCTGTTATTACTATTAGGAATCAGACATGTGCTTTAATTGAATAAACTATTACATAGATTGACATCACATCAATTTTATATACTTTGGCGAATTTGTTTTCTTCTACCTTAGTAAAAAATACTGACATTGATACAAAATCAAATATACAAAGTATTTTCATAACTGTATTTTTATTTTGAACTTAAATATAAGTATGTAAATACTGAAATGTCATGTATATTTACTGTTCAAAAGAGAAAATGTCTGGAAGGAAATTTGAACATCACTTTCAGGCTGAATATAAATGGGAACTTAAAATTTCACATAAATAAGTAATAAACCAAGTAATCAGACTTTTAGGTTTTAAATAAAGATAACATTTATGGAAGTATAATAATAGATTGATTTTCTCATGATATTATTTTCATTTAATGTAGAATCTTTCTTCATCTTATTCTTTATTTGTTATTTTTTGATATATTATACTAATGTTAAAACCTATATTTTGAATTCTCTTCCTATGGTCATTAGTATTTTTGTCCATGCTTAAAATTATTCTTTGTGTGTTTGATCATACTGAAAGCTGAATGATAATTGTTAACATTTTATTTCTCAATGATTATAATTTTATATATTTTAGTATTCCAATATATCTTTTAATTACTTCATATTTTATGTAATTATAAGATGTACAAGCAATTAAAGTATACCTTTATAAAAGGGATACATGAATATTTCTATTTTAGATAAGATGTATGTCATTTGAATTTAATTCACATGAAAGTGCATTCAGTATTTAATATCCACAGGGGATCATTTCCAGTATGAAATTATAATAATAACGTCCATCTGTGCTCCTCCTCCATACATAAAATAAAATAGCATTTGAATAAAATGTAAGCACATAGTCTTGTGTATTGTAAATAATCTCTAAATTGCTTATAATACCAATTACAATGTAAGTAGTTATTATACTGGATCATTTTGAGAATAGTGAGAAAAATATCTCTACTTTAAGTATAAGCACAATGGTTTAAGTATAGGTAAAGAAATTTAAAATCATTATCTATCTGTGGCTCCTTAAATATGGAGATGGTAAAATCTCTCATGTAAAGAACTTATATATCTAGCAATTAACAACATTGTTGTGTAAGATTTAGAATTAGTATGCAAAATCTAGATAACCCACTTTAAAACATAATCATAGGTTCTCTCCCAGGTGTCTAAGGGTGATTGATGCTTCAATAATATTTCCAATTCACCACCCTACACACCATCAATTTTATGAGTAATCATTTTCTACAGCACTACTACAAATGAAACTCTTCTGATTTCCCTCCAGAAATATTCTCAAGTTCAACACATAAATCCCATGTAAAATTGTACCCACTCACAATATAAGGAGGTAAAACTTCAAGTGCTCTCTGTATTTGTTCAGCAGGAACAAAAGGTTAGTCAAAACTTTAAGTATAAAATATAGCTCCATACATTAACAGAAATACTTACAAATAGATACAAATAGATGATATATAGCTAAAAAGACAGACAGACAGGCAGGCAAATAGGCAGACATATAGGTAGGTAGATAGATAATAGATATAGCTACATAGAAAGATAGTTTACCTGATCTCTTGTTTATCCCCTATGATATGAGACCAAAAATAATCATATTTGAAGTTCAGATAGAATATTCTTAATCTATATCTACAGTCTTGAACTCAGACACTAAAACTTCCATAACTAGAAATAATAATGCTTTGTTTTACAGTGCCTAATCTATGTTTTTGTGGGAGTCACCATTATTGACTATGAAAGTTTTTGTTTGTTTGTTTTGTTTTGTTTTGTTTTTCGAGACAGGGTTTCTCTATGCAGCCCTGGCTGTCCTGGAACTCACTCTGTAGACCAGGCTGGCCTCGAACTCAGAAATCCGCCTGCCTCTGCCTCCAAAGTGCTGGGATTAAAGGCATGCACTATCACTACCCAATGATTATGGAAGTTTTAAAATAGCATAATTTTCTTTAGTGTTTATAGTGTCATGTTTTTCTATTATTATTTTTACGGTACATTATAATTTAATTTATAGGTATTATTCAGTTTCAATGATGGTTGAAGAAAGCACAAAATTACCAATGGGAGGAATAACCTACAAACATCAAGAGAAAACAGAAGTAGCACCATAAATAAATGTAACCAATATAACACTAGTTTCTGAGAGATAATAATATCAATGTCTCCAAAGCATTTTCGTCACCTGAAACTAAAGTCTGCAGTCGAGGCCTGATTAGGAGACTCTTTGCACTGGAATCTGGTACCATTTGTTGGCAATTTTATAAACAGTGGTATGAAACCACTAAAGGTCCTTATTGTTCTCAGAGCAGCAGTTTGCTGCTCTCTATGAAAGCAATTTGTAGTTTTATATAGAATAAGCACAGAATGACACTTGCAAGCTTAAAGTTGATGAGTTGTGTTTCTAAATGCAGGGAAGAGACCATAAATACTGAGACACAGACTGTTACGTCCTCAGATTAGGAAAAAAAGTTACGTTATACTTACTCTAAAGCCTGTAAAAAATAGCTACAAATGTTAGGATGAATATCAAGCACTGAGAAAAAGCAATGTGAGCTGCTGGCAAGCTCTTCATGAGACAGCATGTTGAACATCACCCAATTACTACCGTATTTTCCTGTCTGGCAAATTTTTGAGTTACACTTGTATGAAACCAATTCTGTACAGTGTATAAATCAGCTCTTGACAGGTTGGTAGTACAAAGACAAAAGGTATGTGGCCACCAGATTTTGATCTATTCATTGCTGAATTGTTAGGATGCAGAAAAAGAGGATGATTTAGACAATTATCTTGTGAACTATAATATAGTCACTAGCTGGGAGAAAAAATGATGCTTAGATCAGAATCAGTACATTTATTGTATCCCGTGTAGCAAATAAAAATTAATCTGTATAACTACATGACATTATACTTATAGAGGGAGCATACTAGTCAAACATATATTAATATAATTTTAATTGTTTTAGCAAGTTAAACATATTTTATTTTTGTTTTATTTTACTGAATATTAGTAGTACATTTTGTGAGATTTGGATTAGTCTTTATGGGAAACATGGAAAATAATATTCCAGTGTCAATATTTTGCCTCAAGAACTTAAAGTTCCAATAGACAGAATTAAAAAAAAAATTCTTATGGGTTCTCTTATTGGATAATATGTGAAAGGTGAAAGAGCACTGAGAAATAAGCAGTTGTGTATAATATCTCAAGTATTTTCATATTAAATTTTCTCACAAAGCAACTATGTAAGCTAAAATTTTCTTATGCACTTATATGCATAAATGTATTTGAAGGAATATTTATGTATGGGATGTAATTATTTTATTTAAACAATATACATTTTTCTATATTCTAATTTATACAGAGTGTATATATATTCTATAGATTATATAGAGGGAAATTGGATAATGTATCTAGAAAAAAAATTATTTATACCCTTCTATTTTCTTTTGAAAGAACTTCTCTGGGTGAGAAAACAGCTCAGTGTGTGAGAACACTTAGAGGGGCAAGGAAACAGAAGAATGGTGGAAGATGCTCGTCTCTAGTCCAGTTTCAGATGAAGTGAGAGAATCTAACCCAAAAAAACAATGCTGTGAATGACAGAGAGAGATGGAGCAGGAATCCCAACATCTTCCTACCAGCACATACATGAACATTCATTACATACATCCATTACATATATGATACACACGATAGCTATGATACATACAGATATGACTGCACATACAAGAACAATCTAGCTAAAATGCTACCATGGATAGAGAACAAACTCATGGAGGCCCACTCTAATTGATACTATTGGTTATTTATAACTACTAAAGGAAAGTCATGTTTCTTAAGAGCTGTGGCCTCTAAGAGGCTACTTATGCTCCATACTAATGGATATAGAGACAAGATTATCTTGACATGGAAGGTTTGAAAAGAAAAGAGATCACAAGAAGTTGAGAAGAAAAGGATAAGGTGGTGAAAGGAGAGGATCTAGAGAAAGGGAGATGGCTAGGGAGTGAGGATTTCAAAATCAACTATATGCATGTATGAAATTCTCAATAAGAATAATTTAAAAGTATCTGAGAAGTCCAGAACTACTATAAAGAAATAAATAGGCCAAAAGTATTTGCGTTTATGGTCAACTCAAGCTGGGACTAATTAGAATACAAACATTACAAAAACCAGCAGTGGCATTTAGAAAATGTTCTACCCAAACAGCCCAAGAGCATGGATAAAAATCACTGCAGTGGTTCAATACTTCACACATACAAATAGAATAAATCACCTTTAGTGACCAATACTGTAACAAAAATGTACAATGAGAAGTTGTCCTTTCAAGACTATGTTATTATTGTGCACCTTTAATAAAGAAAAAATGGGGGTTACTAATGGCCTACCAGAAAATGAGGAGATATCAACTGAGAAGAGAATTGGATAGACATAGAACTTTATCAGAACACTTAAGATAGAAGGAGCATAAATTGTAAAACTGTACATTCAAAATTGCTAGATATTAGTTGAAGATGTGAACTATCATTCGATTAGTTTTGCACTGTAGTATTTGCATGGCTATTTTCTAAATCCACTATTAGTTGGGTATGTGGAGGATAGGCAAGTGCTACAATTCATTGATCCCCAAATGGGATTCCTTGTGTGAGTTTTAAAAGTGTTAGAAAATACCAACATTCTGGGGTATAGTGAGATTGAACATTACAAGATCAGATAAGAAAATTGCTATTCTGAGAGAGTACACTCTTGCTAAAGTTATTGGGCAGCAAAGAAAGAATTTTGGAGACAGATGCTTTCTCAAGAAAAAAATGAAGAGTTCTTGATTATTTCCTAAGCCTTCCATTTGAAAAAGTTATATTTCACTCTGCTATGATGACAATAAATCATTGTAGACAGTTGAAACCATCGTAACTTTAGAATCAGGCTATGGGTGGTCTATAAAATGAAAAGAATGTATCAAAAACACTTAAGAAAAAGTTGCTAGAAAATCCACACATACACAGAAATACTTATAAAAGAGAAATAAGTTTCTTTAGAAATTTATATAAACTAATGGGATCACAGTTACATTATTTTGAGTTTTACTTTTGCCTACTTATAAACTCTACCATGTCTCACCTGACATATGTTAATGAAAACTAAGCAATTGAGAGAAACTTGTTTTATAATAGATATAATAAGATTCTGTTGGATAATAGATATAATAAGATTCTGTTTTTCTTTCTGTATATATTTCGCTGAGGCAAAAGTCTATGGATAAAGAGACACATTTGTCAGGTCAATAATTTCCTTAAATTAATACTTCTTTCTTTTCCTTTTTTTTTTATTAGATATTTTCTTTATTTACATGTAAATTTCTCCTTTCCCAGTTTCCCCTCTAAAAAACAAACAAATAAATGAACAAACAAAAACAACAAGAACAAACCCCTGTTGCCTCCCCCCGCCCCATGCCTGCCACCCCACCCTCTCCCACTTATTGGCCCTCGCATTCCCCTACACTGGGTCACAAAACCTTCACAGGGCCGAGGACCTCTCCTCCTATTGATGATCAACTTTGCAATCCTCTACTATACACATGCTGCCAAAACAATCAGTCCCACCATGTATAGTCCTTGGTTGGCAGATGGGTCCCTGGAAGCTCTGAGGGTACTAGTTAGTTCATATTGTTGTTCATCCTAAGGGGCTGCAAACCCTTCAGCTCCATAGAACCTTTCTCTAACTCCTTCATTGGGGACCATGTACTCAGTTCAATGGATGGCTGTGAGCCTCTACATCTGTATTAGTCAGGTATTGTCAGAGCCTCTCAGGAGATAGCTATATTTAGGATGGCTTGTCCTTCCTTCAGTCTCTGCTCCATAGTTACTCTCTGCAACTCCTTCCAAGGGTATTTGATTCCCCCTTTTAACAAGGAATGAAATGTCCACCTTTTGGTCTTCCTTCTTCTTAGGTTTCTTGTGGTTTGTGGGTTGTTCTTCCTGTATTCCAAACTTCTGGGCTAATAACCACTTAGCAGAGAGTGCATACCATGTGTGTTCTCTTAGTGGGGAAGAACCTCGAGCAAATTCATTGTTTTTAATAGCTGAGTAGTACTCCATTGTGTAGATGTACCACACTTTCTGTATCCATTCCTCTGTTGAGGGACATTTGGGTTGTTTCCAGTTTCTGGCTATTATAAATAAGGCTGCTATGAACATGGTGGACCATGTGTCCTTATTACATGTTGGAACATCTTTTGGGTATATGCCCAGGAGTGGTATAGCTGGGTTCTCTGGCAGAACTATGTCCAATTTCCGGAGGAACTGCCACACTGATTTGCAGAGTGGTTGTACCAGTTTGCAATCCCACCAGCAATGAAGGAGTGTTCCTCTTTCTCCACAACCTCTCCAGCATCTGCTGTCACCTGAGTCTTTTATGCTAGCCAATCTGACCGGTATGAGATGGAATCTCAGAGTTGTTTTGATTTGCATTTCCCTGATGACTAAGGATGTTGAACATTTCTTTAGGTACTTCTCAGCCATTTGGTATTCATCGGTTGAGAATTCTTTGTTTACCTCTGTACCCCATTTTTTAATAGGGTTATTTGGTTCTCTGGAGTCTAACTTCTTGAGTTCTTTCTATACATTGGATATTAGCCCTGTATCAGATATAGGATTGGTAAAGATCTTTTCCCAATTTGTTGGTTGCTGTTTTGTCCTATTAACAGTGTCTTTTGCTTTACAGAAGCTTTACAACTTTATGAGGTCCCATTTGTCAATTCTTGATCTTAGAGCAGAAGCTATTGGCGTTCTCTTCAGGAAAATTTCCCCTGTGTCTATTTGCTCAAGGTTCTTCCTCACTTTATTTTGTATTAGTTTCAATGTATCTGGTTTGATGTGGAGGTCCCTGATCCAATTGGACTTGAGCTTTGTACAAGGAGAAAGGTATGGATCAATTTGCATTTTTCTACATGTTAACCACCAGTTGAGCCAGCACCATTTGTTTTTCTAATTGCTATCAAATACCAGTAAATTATCCCTAAGAACTACGAGTAAAATTCTAATTAAACCAAAATGATGATTTCTGCCTATTTGATGACAGCATGTATGTATATATAATATTATGATATATTCATATATTATGTTATCTAATATATAACATTATATGTATTACTTATAAATGTGTGTGTGTGTGTGTGTGTGTGTGTGTATGTGTATAGAAATCAAGAACTTAACTGACAATTGTTCAGTTCATGTAGTCCTGATATAATGCTAAAAATTAGAAGGGTTTCTAGAGAGTCAGTGGTCTTCACTTCATGTTGGAAACCTAGAAAAATTTGTTCTAACATCATGGGTGGAATTATTATGCACAACAGAGCAGACAAAACTCCAGGAGCAATGAATACTAAGTGAGAAAAACATAAATCTTTTTCTTTGTCATGCCCTTCCAAATGTGACTGTTACCTATCTTTGCCTGTATTTAGAGTGAGTCTCCCTTCAAATATCGGATCAAGAAAGTCCATCACAAAAGTACCTAGTTGCTTTTTTTCAGTTGGTTCTAGGTCAAGTCCAATTAGGAAATAAGAGTAGCTACAACGATCCCACAGAGGTTCTCTCTAAAGCTGGGATAACTCATTTCCCACATCTCTTCTTGGCAGTTCATCTGTTTCCCTGGCACATCCTACATCCTGGGGTCTGCATTGTGACTTTGGCTTCTTTCTCAATGATTCACAAATACATTAGTCTAACAGTGAGTGTCCACAAGATATTGAGCCCTGTCTCATGTTGGCTAGCTAGCTCTAGGGTCTTTTTAAGAATCTAGACAGATTCTAACCGAACCTTATAACTATTATGTTCTGCAGACATGCACAATTAGACAAACAGAAGCTCAGCTGCCAGCTCAGGCAGTAGCTGTAGCCATTTGAGATACGCTTGTAGCAGACTCCAAGTGTGTTAAAAGCTAAACACAAGAAAATTCTTCCCTGAGCTGCCATTTAACTACAGGGAACACAGATACTATATTTTCTAAAAGTCTCTAAAATGAATTTTCAGCTTAATCCCTATAGTTTATATTGCATAAGGTCTGACCAATTACTGAAATGTCCTCCAAGACTTTCTTATTTCAATGTTAACTGCCTGGCTGCATAATGGAGCTAGTGTAACCACACCCTTCTTCCATATAGCTCTTAATTCAGTTCAGTTCTATCCAGTTTGCAAGTTTCGTAAATTCTTATGTGCTTCATTTGCTCCTGTCTCCTCCTGGTTGCCTCACTAAAGGCATCCAGCAAAAATAGCAAGACAGACTGAATGCCAAGGTGTCACATGATTCCTCTGACAACTTAATAAGCATGTGGAGTTTAAAATCAGCAACCCTTGAATCTGAGTCTAAACGAAGAGCAGCATTTTCCACCAGGCTAAGAGTCAAATCCTCTGTGGCATTCTATACCCCATCTGAAGCCTGATTGCAGTCTTTATTATTTGCTTTTCTATCAGCGTGCTACTTTTAAAATATTGCCAGACCAGCCAGTTAAGTTCTGCTTAATTATTCTAGTACGCATTTATTCTGTATTCCAGACTCTTCCATATTCTTCTCATAAACCAGAATTAAATAACTACCCACTGACCTCAGATCAACAAATGACAACCCACTGAACAAATGAACAACAACAACAAAGCTTAGCCATGTTACATAAAAGACACAATCATTTTCTTTTTTTTT
>JADRCD010155415.1:16304-61360 GCA_019843815.1 Montemys delectorum | reverse complement strand
TCTAGACTTTGGAGACAGGGGAGGGGGAGGGAAGAGAAAGAGTGTAAGGAGAAGTGGAGGAGAGGTAAAAAGGAGGGTGGGGTAAAATGGGGAGGGAGAGGGATGAAGAACAAGAGGGAGAGGTGGAAGGAGAGGGAAATGGAGGAAAAGAAGAGGGAGAAGAATAAGGAGAGGAAGAAATTATGGTCAAAGTTGAGTTTCAGATTCATTATACTCTCTCTCTGTCTCTCTGTCTCTCTCTGTCTCTGTCTCTGTGTCTCTCTGTATCTGTGCCTGCCTGCCTGCCTGCCTGCCTGCCTGCCTGTCTGTCTGTCTGTCTGTCTGTCTGTCTGTCTGTCTGTCTGTCTGTCTGCCTGTCTCTCACTCTCTCTCTCTCTGTGTTTCTATGTGTAGATATGTGTGTGGTAAGTATAATGTGTGTGTATGTAGCATGTGTGTGTGCTTTGTATATATGTGTGTGGTGTGTGTGTTTTCTTTGGCTTTTTCTTGATTTCTTTAAGGGCTTTTTATTCATTTTTCTCTAAGGACATCTATCATCTTCATGAAGTTGATTCTGATGTCTTTTTCTTGTGCTTTGGCTGTGTTGGGATATTCAGGGCTTGCTCTAGTACTATATAGATGGGCCAAGTCTGAGTTTGTCTTTTTGAGATGAGTGTTTAATTCCTTAGTTCCTGTTTCATCTCTGGTCTTCTGGTCTGTGTTGCCTGTGTGGTTGAGGAGAGGTTCTCTGCCTGAATTGGGAGCTGGACTTCTGGATGCAGAATGGCCCCTTTTGAGCAGGGTTTCTCCATTAGAATTGAGGTTGGGATAGAATGTTGAGTAGGAGAGAGGACGTTGGGAGTAGTGTTTGGGGGACTCAAAGAGAATGGAGGAGGTTCAAGGGTTGGCAGGCTATTTAGAGTTCTGGAATCTAACCTGGCTTCTGGTCTAGCAGTGAGTCTCAGCCCGAGTTTGTCTACAGTTCTTCTGGCCTATAGTCTGTACTTGAGCAGGGATAGTCTGGAGTTTGGGTCAGAGACAAGGCAAAGTGGTGGTGGTGGATAGGTGGTGGAGGATTGTGTCTTTTGGACCCAAGGGAGTAAGAGTGTTCCGTAGGCAGGCTGCCTACCTCTTCTAGGAGATGTCTGCCTGAGTTGTCTGATATTTCCAATAGATTCTTAGGTGGCATGGACTGAGAAGTGGATTCCATATGTACATTTACATCAGAATAGAAAATCTGACATGTATGCCTCCATTTGTCTTCAACAAATTTTGTGTGTGAAAAGGATTCTGTTATTCTTATATTTCTCTAGCTTCTGCTTCATTCTGAACCATCTCTGCACACTTGTGTTTCTCATCTCAGTTTATATATATCTAATATGTCTCTATCTCTCTGTGTATATCTTTAATTCTATCAACCTTGTATATATTACATATGTATTACATAGACTATAAGGGTTCCAGAGTCACTGAAAGAAGACCCTAAACTCAAATAATACGCAAAAGTAAGGAGTATTTATTTTTCAGAAACTACCAGCATGTAGGTGTCAGCCATTTATTCCAACATCTGATGACAAGATAAGCTTTCAGGCTCCTCTTAAAGTGCAGTTATGGAGACTTCAAAGGCTAGATTAATTTTAATATGATTGCTTAGGTAAGTAGCAATTACAGTAGTACATTTTTGTTTGGTTTGCTATATTAATTTGACCATTTTTGGTCAAGCTTTAGAGAAATTCCAGGAACTGTCTCAGTCCTTGGCTTGGCTTTCTCTCTCAGTTGGATTACTGATTAATGGCCCATTGTCTGTGATTTTTTTCTTAGAAGCCTTGTCTAGTCCTTCACAATACTGAAACTTAGTGCCTAACACAGATGCCTGATCTAAAATGGAGTAGGTTAGGTCCTCTCAATACTGCATATGAATTAAGCATATAATGAAGAAAATGAATCCATGTATCATAAATATGAACTATTTAAAGCTTTAATAGATTTCCTGAGAACAGGAAATTTAAATTTACAGAAGACTTCATATGATGACATAAAGATACCATGCTAGCCTTACATACACATATACTGTTCCATATATGAGCATCTTACATGAGTAATTCAGGTTGGTAAAACTAGTGAGTTAATACTGATGTTAACACTGACTAAAGTTCATGATTACTAGACTTTCAACTGGACACCACATTGCATTTAGCTGTCACATCTCTTTAGTCTTCTGTTGGTTTTAATACATTTTCAGAAGATCCTTGTTTTAAATAATTCCGATTAACATGATGACTGCTCTGGAATCTCATAGCATGTTCCTCTATTAAAATTTGAGGAATTATTTTTGAGGAGGTGGATGGATGATAGGTGTGAAATGCGAGTATAATCACACTGTACACAGGATCTAAATTATAAAAGTATAATAGATGGTTGACTTTGCCTGACGGTCTACTTCAGGTAGGCTGTTGAAAAACATACCTTCTTTTTAATCATTTCAATCTTTTATTTCTTTAGGAAACATTTATTCTCTCACAGAACACAGCTCAACTGAAGCATGCCCCAAACCCCCCTCTTCTTTGTCCCAACACCTCCCTTCTTTGCCAGATCTACTGCTCACCTATTTTCTTTCAGAAAACACAGGCCTACACTGCTCATGGGACCCCAATCCTCCTACTGTATTGCCTTGACCAGTCTTGATATGAGTATTTATGTATAATCATTTTGCATCTTGATATTTCATGCCTGTTTGATAAAAGTATATCTTTTTTTAAAGGTTAACCATGGGTATTGGACAAGCCTTTAGGACACTCATCCCTGAAAAAGATTAACTTTCACTTTTGGCAGTTCCTTATTGTCTGTAGGTCTTATAACAATAAAAATAGGTCATGAATTTGAGAGAAGAGAGAACACAGTGGAGATTGGAGGGAAGAGAAGGAGGAAAAATGATATAATTATATTTTAATTAAATATAAAATAAAAACCCTAATTTTCCCTCAATTTTCCACAGTATAATTTCTAGAAGGATGTTGCCTTATATAACCCATACTATGGTAGAATATTGTGTTAGGTTTTCCAAGAGATGGAATAATGTATCTGTCTGTATCTATCCAAGTTCTTCATAGTAGTGTATAATATTTTTAGTTGTCTCAGTCTTCTTTGTTTATCACTGAAAATGTAATTTCTTAGTAACTAATTTAACCTTGTATGCTTTGGCCATTCATTCTTCCATCTCTTTCAATTGTCTGATGTTTTCCCATCTTTTTGATATTCTTGGTTTCCATTTAAACACATAGGGATATATATGTGTTTGTAAATATATCTCTGTATATCTGCTACAATGTGTTTCTCATTTCTTTGTTTTATTTTTCATGTCTTTTACAATTACTTTATTATCATCAGATAAAGATCATGATAGATTGTCCTTTCTTTCTTTCGGTCTTTCTTTCTTTCTTTCTTTCTTTCTTTCTTTCTTTCTTTCTTTCTTTCTTCCTTTCTTTCTTTCCTTCCTTATTTTTTTTTAATTTCCTCCATTTTTTTACATCTGTTTTGCCTCTGTAATTTAGTTCAATTTCTATGGTTTTAGTTTCTCCACTTAACTGATTTCTCCATTACCCCCATTCTACTATAATGACTACATTTTAAAAAGATTATTATCTTAAATATTTTCAGTTTTATAATGAAAAAACATAGTTACAGATACAAAGAATTGTATTTAGATTTTTTATTAACATTAGATTTTTATTAATTTTTTTTTACTTTCCTTATGCATTCTATTTTACATTTATTTCTAGAATCTTGGTAATATTTTTGTGAGACCCAGATGCTTTTCTTTAAATCTTCAGAGTCTGGATAGCCTTCACACTCCATTTTTCTGGCTTTTCCTAATAGCACCCCAGTTGGACAATGGGCCTTGAAATTAGAGATAACTGAAGTAGACATGGGTATCTTGGCACCTGAGGGTAAGGAACTCCCGCTGCATCTGGTAGCAGTTGGGAGTCCCAGCTTTCTTGTGGACTCTACATATAAGCAGCTTTTAGGATTACTTCATTACATTGCATTTACATCTTCTTCTTCCCCCAAAGACAAAGTCTGGAGCTGTTGCCCAAAGGATTGGAAGCTATTTAGTTCCCACTGCTACTTGGTTTCCAGAGATACTTCATCAGCAAATTGGAACAAGAGTCAGGAGAACTGTTCCCGCATGGGTGCTCATCTGCTGGTGATCCATAGCCAGGAAGAGCAGGTGCATGCTGGGAGAGACTGGGGCCTGGGCCCAGCATGCTGTCTGCCAGTTTCTGCTAAGAGGGAGTTTTGTTGACTTGAGTGTTGATGCTGTGGCAGAAGGCTTTCCACCAGATACGCAGGAATGGTGGCTTTACCTTCCTTTGTCTTCTACATTTGGGCCTGAATCAGTGGAATTAAATCCCAAGGGACCATGGCACCAGAAATGCAGCACATGAAGGAAGGATGAAATGTTTCTGCTTGAAAGACCAGTTTGTGATTTCTGCAATCTAATGCTCCTTGTAATATCAATGCCTTACAGAGAAGGGTGCTGGCAAACAGGACCAAATTGGAAAAAAGGTCATGACCAGCCATCAGAAATGTATTATCTGAAGCTATGAATGGAGAATGATTAGATAGATGTATCAAAATCTCTCATACACAACTATCAAGAATGGTGTTAGTGAAGAAAGGAGTGGAGTGAGTCTGAGATGAGAATTCATTATTATCATGGAAAGAGATTGTTTCTAGAATTGTGAAAATATGAGTCATGACTTTGACAATGTTCTGATAATCTGGAGGAGATGTGCACTTCTGGGCTGGGGATGGAGGGTAGGGGAAAGAAGTGCACTCCTGGTGGCAGACAGTATACTCCTGAAGAGGGAGAGAATACATACACTCCAGGGTGGAGGATAAGATGTGTGCTTCTGGATGGGGAAGGCTCTTATATTTCTTGAAGAAATATTCAAGAATATTCTCATTTCTGTGTAACCAGAAAGAAATCAGTCAAAATATCACAGTGTACCTCTATAATGTACAATAATTAATATTATTCTAAATTTCAAAAACTATTTAAGAGACTAGAGAGATAAAGTTGGATTTGATTATTATGTGTGTGCATTTGTGTGTCATATTGAACCCTGTAGTACTGTATCATTGAAATAATTTTTAAAAGGTCTTATAAGAAATTTTGTAACAGAAAATGAATCACTCAGTCCAGCTGTATCTTTCTTTCCCCTTAGGCTTTCATCACTGGGATCCTGAGTACTGATGCTTCTTATTATATAGGCTTGTGGGATACAGGTCATCGACAATGGCGATGGGTTGATCAGACACCATACAAAGAGAGTGCCACGTGAGTCTTACATAGAGGAGTCCTGGGTCCTTAGCATGAAAAGAATTTGTGGTGTTACAACTGTTACTTATGAAACTAAATAGCCCCCTCCTGATGTAACTGTTAGAGATGGAGTAATTTTTACTCTCCCATTTATTCATCACAGGAGTCCCATGAGACCCACATCATTGATATTCCCAATAGAGATGAGGAAATTCAGTTTGAAGAATGTAGAATATAAGAAACAAGGGCACCCAATCAAGGACCTTATACCTTAATATGTTTTACTTTGCTTTCAACTTTTCAATATACATCTTAAAAAATAGAGTTTAATTCATTTTATTCGTGTTTTTATATGTATACTTCTGTGAGGGTCTACTCTGTGTATTTGGATGTCTGTGGAGTCCATAATAGGGTGTTGGATTTCATGAAGCTTGGGAGTACAGGTGGTAGGACATGGACAATGTGAGTTCTGGGAACAGAACCTTCAAAGTTATTGGAAAAGCAACAATTACTCTTATCACCTGATCCACCTTTCTAGTCCTCATTTATGTCTGTATAAGAAAAATGGATGTCAAGATCATAACAGATTATTGCTTACAAATTTAAAGCCTTCAATCTGATGTTTGTTGTGTTTTATATTTATGTAATTACTTAAAAACTCTTACTATCTTAGTATATTACTATTTATGTTCTGATACCTTACTTGAGAAAGATGTAGTGTGTTGTGTTTTAAAATAAACCTTAAACATTTGATTTTACAAATGAAGACTCAGGAGCCAGATGCTAAGATGAAATCTTGCTATCTCAGAAATGAAGAGAAAGCACCCACTTGACCTTCCTACTCATCCCATGTCCCAGAAGGAAAAAAGTCCCTTCTCTATGCTGTCTAAAATATCCTAGGAACTTAATGTTTCTCCTTTACTTTCTGTGCATCTTTCCATCCATCTTCCAGACTACCTCTCACTCTCAACGGTATTTTCTTATGTTCACTCACTGTCAACTGGCTGCTTCTCTACCTCTCTTTTTTTTAACCCCTCCTACAGAAAGCTGTTGTATTAAAGATGTGTGCTAGGACTGAGCCACACCACAACTTGTTTACAATAAACAGAAAGCTCTTGCATTAAAAAGTGAGCCATACTACATTTAGAAACAGGTTTTTCCAGTTTATTATGTTGGGGCTCACAATGTGACAAAATATCCTGCAACAATAGTAAGCTTATTGTTCTCAATTTTCAGAGAAGACAAATAGTACTCTAGAATTTTAAATTATTTGTACTTGATAACTGAAATTAGCAGATTATCTAGAGATTTCAACTAGTTCTTTAGTCTCCAAAATAGTTCTTTTGTTTAATGGAAAAGCTTTATTAAAACATAAAGGTAGGGAGAGACCTTTTCAACATCTAAGTAAGTGTAATGGACTGACTGTCCCCTGGTATGAAACCTAAGAATGAAGAACTAGCCTCTGGGATGTGAGCTGGAAGAACAGCTAAGTAATAAGCTAAGAGAAGATTGAGTGCTGTGGGCCCTGTTATCCAGGGAAATATGAGATATGGGTGATGGAGAAGGATTGATTAATACTTACTTGAATCTGATCTCCACAAATTCCAACCTCATCCTCAGCCTTGCTTCTTGTTGCTTCTTCTTTTCAAGCATTATTGTAGGAAACACCCTGATGCTCTTTCCTCCCTTTCAGATTCTGGCACAATGGTGAGCCCAGCAGTGACTATGAAAAATGTGTTGTAATAAATCATCATCCGACAACTGGATGGGGCTGGAATGATGTCCCTTGCAGTGATAAACAAAAGTCAGTTTGTCAGGTGAAGAAAATATACTTATGAATCACACATTCTCCATGGGCATTCAATTTCATTGTTATCTACCATTACACGGACACCTGGGAAGTTCTACAAGTGTAAGAGATTTTCACAGAATTTAATTGGACAGCAAATGGTTATGCATATGAAAACACTGGCCCACATATATCCTTGTGTATTTATCCACCTATTCTGTCATAAAATGAACTTTCATTGAGAATTTTCTATGTACCAGAGAGTATACAGAGTCCCTTTTGGGCACACATGGAGCTTTTTGGCATCTCATTTACTCATTTCATTTACTCAAGCAATTGCATGATATGTTCTCTTGATTTGTTTTTCTGTTTTTTTAAAATATACATTTGGATTTATTAAAATTAAATTGAGAAGTAAAACACACACACACACATGTGTGTGTGTATCTGATTTGGTACACATACATATTTACTATGAAATACATATATATATTTACTGTGAAATAATTATCCAAAGCAGGTTAACAACACCTTGCATTACTTAACATCATTGCCATATTGTGTCTGTTTGTGAGTGTGTGTGTATGTGATAAGAACACTTCTGGCTTCAGACCAATTTCCCTTATCAATGCAAAAATACTCAATAAAATTTTTCCAAAGAACAAATTCAAATCCAAAGAATACATCCAAATCCAAGAACACATCAAAACAATCATCCATCATGATCAAGTAGGCTTCATCCCAGGGATGCAAGGATTGTTCAATATTCGGAAATCCATCAACGTAATTCACTATATAAACAAACTAAAAAAAAAAAAAACCCCATATGATCATCTCATTAGATGCTGAGAAAGCATTTGACAAAATCCAACATCCCTTCATGATAAAAGTCTTGGAGAGATCAGGAATTCAAGACCTATACCTAAACATAGTAAAAGCAGTATACAGCAAACCAGTAGCCAATTTCAAACTAAATGGAGAGAATCTTGAAGCAATCCCACTAAAATCAGGGACTAGACAAGGCTGCCCACTCTCTCCCTACCTATTCAATATTGTACTTGAAGTCCTAGCCAGAGCAATTAAACAATAAAAGGACATCAAAGGGATACGAATTGGAAAGGAAGAAGTCAAATTATCAGTATTTGCTGATGATATGATAGTATACTTAAGTGACCCCAAATATTCCACCAGAGACCTTCCAAAGCTGATAAACAACTTCAGCAAAGTAGCTGGATATAAAATTAACTCAAGCAAATCAGTGACCTTCCTCTACACAAAAGATAAACAGGTGGAGAAAGAAATTAGAGAAACAACACCCTTCACAATAGCTACAAATAATATAAAATACTTTGGTGTAACTCTAACTAAGCAAGTAAAAGATCTGTTTGACAAAAACTATAAGTCTCTGAAGAAGGAAATTGAAGATCTCAGAAGATGGAAAGATCTCCCATGCTTGTGGATTGGCAGGATTAATATAGTAAAAATGGCCATCTTGCCAAAAGCAATCTACAGATTCAATGCAATCCCCATCAAAATTCCAACTCAATTCTTCACAGACTTAGAAAGAGCAATTTGCAAATTCATCTGGAATAACAAAAAACTCAGGATAGTGAAACTATTCTCAACAATAAAGGAACCTCTGGTGGAATCACCATCCAGGACCTTAAGCTGTACTACAGAGCAATTGTGACAAAATCTGCATGGTATTGGTACCGTGACAGGCAGGTAGATCAGTGGAATAGAATTGAAGACCCAGAAATGAACCCACACACCTATGGTCACTTGACCTTTGACAAAGAAGCTAAAACCATCCAGTGGAAAAAAGATAGCATTTTCAACAAATGGTGCTGGCTAAACTGGCAGTTAGCATGTAGAAGAATGCAAATTGATCCATTCCTATCCCCTTGTACAAAACTCAAGTTCAAGTGGATCAAGAACCTCCACATCAAACCAGATACACTGAAACTAATGAAGAGAAAGTGGGGAAGAGTCTCGAGCACATGGGCACAGGGGAAAATTTCCTGAACAGAACACCAATAGCTTATGCTCTAAGATCAAGAATTGACAAATGAGACCTCATAAAATTACAAAGCTTCTGTACGGCAAAAGACACTATCAGTAGGACAAAACGGCAACCAGCAAATTGGGAAAAGATCTTTACCAATCCTATATCCAACAGAGGGCTAATATCCAATATATACAAAAAACTCAAGTTAGACTCCAGAGAACCAAATTACCCTATTTAAAAATGGGGTACAGAGCTAAACAAAGAATTCTCTACTGACAAATACCAAATGGCTGAAAAGCACCTAAAGAAATGTTCAACATCCTTAGTTATCAGGGAACTGCAAATCAAAACAACTCTGAGATCCCACCTCACACCGGTCAGAATGGCTAGGATAAAAAACTCAGGTGACAGCAGATGCTGGAGAGGTTGTGGAGAAAGAGGAACATTCCTTCATTGCTGGTGGAATTGCAAGCTGGTACAACCACTCTGGAAATCAGTTTGGTGGTTCCTCCAGAATTTGGACATATTACTACCAGAGGACCCAGCTATACCACTCCTGAGCATATACCCAGAAGATGTTCCAACATGTAATAAGGACTATGTTCATAGCAGCCTTATTTATAATAGCCAGAAACTGGAAAAAACCCAGATGGAGTGGATATAGAAACTGTGGTACATGTACACAATGGAATATTACTCAGCTATTAAAAACAATGAATTTATGAAATTCTTAGGGAAATGGCTGGACTTGTAGAATATCATCTTGAGTGAGGTAACCCAATTACAAAAGAACAGACGTGGTAAGCATTCTCTGATATGTGAATATTAGCCTAGAAGATTGGAATACACAAAGTACAAACCACAGAGTGGAGCAGAGACTAAAGGAAGGACAATTCAGAGACTGCTCCACCTGGGAATCCTTCCCATATTCAGTCATCAAATCTAGACACTATTGTGGATGCCACCAAGTGCTGGATGACAGGAACCTGAGATAGCTGTCTCCTGAGAGGCTCTGACAGTACCCAACTAATATAGAAGTAGGGGCTCACAGGCATCCATTGGACTGAGTACAGAGTCCCCAATGAAGGAGCTAGAGAAAGGACCCAAGGAGCTGAAGGGTTTGCAGCCCCTTAGGACGAACAACAATATGAACTAACTAGTACCCTCAGAGCTTTCAGGTACTAAAACTACAACTAAAGAGTACACACGGGGGGGGGGGGGGGGCTCATGGCTCCAGCAGCATGCGTATAGCTAGCTATAGTGCGGACTTAAGAAATGTCAATTTACATACTTACTATAAAATATGAGAAATATTAAATAATCTTTATTAGATATTTTATGAAAACCACACTAAATGCCTTTCAGTAAGTAAAAGGTAGCATCTCCTGACACAAGAAATTCTGACTAAATTGGCATAGAGAAGAAGAATAGGCAATTGATTTCTTTCTTCAAACATTCCCTGTAGCAAGCTAAGGGTGACAAAAGGAAACACAGACACATCTTGCTCAGCTCTCAGCTAGTTCCGATACGGTCATGTAAGCAGTTCCATAAGTCAATATGCGAAATAAAACTACATCAGCCTCTGAGGCAGCACTTCCATCTTGGTGGAATATTAAACATTACTAATTAAGCCAAATCTTCTCTTTAGAAAAGGAAAGCAGGGATAGTATTCCCGAAGCTGGAACTGATGATTTTAAAAAGGATCACATTCATCCTACCATGAGTAAATTTTACTTAATTTTACTCAAACCCAATAAAATATTCTACTAGTCCTTCATGACCTGGATTCTGATGTATGAATCAAATCAGGGCACAGATTAAAAGCCACGAGACAGTTGGTTTGTAGTAAATAGGCAGTCATTAGTAGTGTCTTTAAGGCAAGGCATGGAGTTCACTTCTTCTCCTGTCTTCTTAATCCCAGTAAGGGCCATCCCTGATCCAGGGATTCTCAGATCCTCCATCAGCATACTCACCCCAGAAGATGTCTGTGTACTTGGTTACATTTGTGTGAAGTGATTCAGTCCAGAAATGTGTTGCCTCTCCTTCCTAAGCATAATTCTAACCCTCAATCTTGACTTTCTTAATAAAACACTTGTAATTGTTATTATTATTAATCATTATTATTAATTTATTCACTTTACATTCATCTTACTGTCTCTCTCCTGATCACTCTTCCCACAACCCTTTCCCCATTCCCCCCTCCCCTTCCCTTCTGAGTGGGTGGGGACACCCTATGTATCCCCCAATCCTGGCATCTAAAGTCTCTGCAGGGCTAGGCACATCCTTTCCCATTGAGACCAGACAGGCAGCCCAGAGACAAGCAACAGCTTTTGGGATAGCTTCTGCTCTAGTTGTTTGGGGGTCCACATGAAGACTAAGCTGCATATCTGCTACATATGTGAGGGGAGGCCTAGGTCCAGCCCGTGTATGTTCTTTCATTGGTGGTTCAATCACTAAGAGCCCTAAGGATCCAAATTAGTTGACTCTTGCCTGCAGGCATAACAGAGTATGCCAGGAAGTTTGCTTTTAGAATGAAATTTTCTTTCATTTTAATAACATTTTATAGGTGTGTTAATTTTTCTCTTAGTAGTATGTTATCTCTCACAATATTGAGACTGGACCATTATGTATAAGTAAATATGTTCATTTAACATGCTTTAAGAGGACAACTGAGCAGTATTACTATATTTTAATCCTCTAAGGGAATATGGCAACCTCCCAGCCAAAATCATGAGATCCTTGCACTTTACGGCTTTCTCTGCTTCTGTTGTTTTCCCATGGTCTCTCCTGGATTGTCTCTTCCTGGCTAATCCCCACTTCTTTTCTCTTTCTCTTTTTCCTCCTCACCTGGCTAGGAGGAAGTCCAGTCCTATTCTTCCTTCTGCTCAGTCACTGGCTGATTAGCTTTTATTGTCAAGTTAGAGAAAAGTGGGGAGTAATGCTTACACTACATTGAGGCAGGAGAGTAACAATGTGGATTGCAACCAGATATGGAGGGACAGAAGTCAGCATTTGAATGACACAGTGCACAATAACATTGTGCCTACACGGTCACATCCATGATTCTTACCTTTTGTCTTTTTGTTGTGTCCTGAATATCTGAAAAGCCTGTTCAGATGTCATTAGTTTAGGTTTGTCCCTGTTGGAATGTAACAATACCTTCACCTCCCCCCTTTTTTTTTAGCTCAGTAATTCTCTTTCCTCAGTGGTATAGTCTAAGGATGAGACTTCTCTCCTACTGATGTAGCCTTTTGCTTGGCTTAGTGTATTTTTCATTTCTAGTATTTTAGTTTCATTTTTTTTCTGAATTCCTCTCGCATATGTTGTATAGTCCCTCAATTAATTCAGCTCTTTTTCTATATTCTCTTGGAATTCACATAGAAACTCATTTACTGTCTTTGATTTCTTTGGACATGTTTGATGTCTTTATTATTTTTGTTTGTTTTATTTTTTATTTTTTATTTTTTTGCTGTGAAGAGACACCATTACCAAGACAATTCTTATGAAGGAAAACATTTAATTGGTGCTAGCTTATAGCTTCAGAGGTTTAGTTCATCATGATAATTGCTGGAAGCATGGCAACAAACAGGTAGACATGGGGCTGGAGGGCTGAGAGTTCTACATCGTGTTCCAAAGGCAACCAAAGGTGGAGGGAGATTATCTTTTTTTCAGGCGGTGAGGATCGGTGTCTTTAGTGCACTGGGTGGAGCTTGACTACAGGGCTTCAAAGCTAACTACCATGGTGACATATGTTCTCTAAAATGGCCACACCTATACCAACAAGACACACCTCCTAATAATGTCACTCCCTGTGGGCCAGGCATTTAGACACATGAGACAATGAGAGAAAAACCCATTCAAACCATTATACTGTTTTTGAGTTACTTTCCTGGGATTTATTCTAATTTACTCTCTCTGGAGGGCATTACTGTGATATTACTAGTTGTGATGGTTTGTAAATGAAATGTTCCCCACACATATTCCATATGAATATCTGGTCCACAGACTCTGGTGCTGTTTGGGAGTGGCTGTGGAACCCTTATGAGGTTTAGCCTCTCAAGAGAACGTACATCACATGTGTGAGTGTGTGTGTATGTACACATGTGCTTGCATTTGCATGCACACATGCTTTGAGAACTTACAACTTTATTACCACTTTCAATTTTCTTTCTCTGCCTGCAGAATAGAGATGGAAATATGACCACAAGCTTCCTACTTTGCTTCCTACCAATATAGAATCTCCCTCTGCACCTGTAAGGCCAGATAGACTAACTTTTCTATGCTGCCTATTTCTCTGAATAGACTCTTATAGTTTACATTTGTCTGCACATCTGATTGGAGCTCACTCTCATCTCTGCTCCTGCTGTAATTTTCCATTTCCCCTACCAACTTGTTTTCTTTTGTTTAATATGTTTTATTTGGACTTTGTTTTATCAGTTTAGCATTCTTTATGAAAATGCATACCAGCATAACCTGGAGCCTGAAGGAAGCAGAGACTAGAGTGTAGGGTGTAGTGGTAGATATGGAAATCAGTTAGGGGAGCATTTACTGGAGATGGGTAAGGGACAGTGTGTGTTGGAGATGGAGAAGAAGGAGCATATACTGGAGATGGGTAAAGAAGCAAACAGTAGTTTGCTTCTGGATAGCTTAGAGGCGCCTTTTCTCTTCTTGAACATTGAGTCAACTCAACATTATACTTTGTGCTTCTTCACTCCCAAGGGCAACCGGAAACAGTTGGTAATACCTTGGAGGTAACAATCACTTCTTCATTTTCCCCCTATGACTTAATACATCTCAAACAACCATGAATAAAAGGTTTGCGGACTTTTAAAACTACTAAACTTATCCCATCCTTATCCATACCTACCCCTATCCTAGTACTTGAAAAGCTTCATTGAGTTTAAATTAGGTTTGACTGTCTCTGCAGGTCTGTATTTGGTTACAGATGACTGAGCTCAGTTTTCATCCCTTCTCCCTTTTGAAGAAGTAGGAATGAGGATTTGAACTGTCTGATCACATGGCTGGTATCATTTTGAAACACTCATAGAGAGGAATATGGGTCATCTCATTAGTATAATGTAAGGCATAGTTAAAATGGAATTGTTATATATAATAAGAGCTCTTCCTTTTATATTTATTGCTCTGGAACTAGTTTTGGACTTTAAAATTTGCCATAGAAACTGTCTTATGATCAAAAGACTTTTAGAAGTTTTGTACTAAGAACTGAGGATAAGGTCCCTAGGTATGAATGTTCTGTATCCCAGGATCATACATGTCCCATTGGAGACTGCTTTCTTATGAATGTGCGGTGCTGTTGATGATAGTGGATGGAAGTTTCCAGAGAATGTGAGGAGGGAGAAATAACAGATTCTATGGAGCTTGCCTCTGATTGTATACCACTCTTCACTTCTCCTAGCCTACTGAGAGAACTCATAAATTGTTTCTAACCAACTTTTGCCCAGTGTAGGTCAGATTTAGTCGTATTGGATCAACAAGGTCAGTCCTTAGTTGGTTCCTTGGTTCCTGGCAACAATTTCAAACCTATGGATGATAACTACTACCAGAGGAGCAAGGTCTTTACTCTCCATTTAAATGGTAAGTCAGGTCTCACATGACAACAGTCCACAAATTAGTTTGTTTCAAGGAACACAAAGGGAGAACACACAAAAATAAGGGAAAGGAATATGTGGATAAATAGGCAAAATAAGTTCAAGACAATTAGTTGAGAACACAGCATTAAAGAGGAATGAAACCTACACTCATGATGAAATCCTGTGGAGGATGGTTGTAGAGATGAGTCCCTTCCATGATAACAATGGAAAAGAGAGAGCTCCGGAGTCAGCAGAAGGACTCATTGGTTCCAATAGAGCCCCACAACTGCAGTTGAGAGGGAACTGTAGAGTCAAGAGGTGTGCCACACTTGGCCATCTGAATACACTGGTCACTATGCTCTAAGGAAATATCACACCTAAAAAGTCTAGATTTCATGAGTCTCATTAGCACATTGACCGACAGGCATCATTGCAAATGCCAATGTGTTGTCGAGATCAGTTATTTGCCTTAGCTGTGCCTTGTGTGGCAAGAGGGAGCTCAAATGGAGTTAGTGTCATCAAAATACAGTTATAATAATCATTATTAAAACCACATTCGAAAGAACCATAATACAGCAAAATATACATCACAACGCTCTTTCCATCTCATAATACCACTTCTGAATAATGCTCATGTGTCTTGTTTTTTTAATGTATATGCGTACATGTATGTATGTTCTTGGATGTGCATATGCACTTGCACTTACATGTAAAAGGGTGAGCACTGCTAGGTCTCTGACTCAGGAGACCTAGATAACTGAGGTGCCTACATATCAAGCAGATGCTGTTCACCAGCCTCTCTCAGCATTGCCAGTACCTGTTATAGAGACATTCTGGCTGGCATCGCTTGCCCCTACCCTAAATTTTCCAGCTCAGGGACTGGGATGGGTCCCTTCCCTCAGCTTCTCTTCGTTATCTCACCCAGCCATTTTGACTATGTAGTCCATTTTGATTGCTGGTATCTTGGCTCCCTCTTGGTGTCTTGGCCTCTGAATCCCTCCAACCCCAGCCATGGAGCAGTTCCCTCTGGACCATTCCTGATGCCTCTGACTATTCTCTACCTTATTATGTCTATAATAAAAATTTCAACTCATGAATAGCAATCATATATACTTTTTATTTCCTTTTTTCTTTCATTCAAGGACAACCGTAGGTATAATTTTCTCATGGGTTTATAGTATATCTATTTGTCCAGGTGGTCTGGAGAAGAAGCTCTCAGGTATCTACCTGTCTCTGCCCACAGTGCTCAGATTACAAGCATGTATCATCATACGTGACATTTTTATGTAGGTTCTGGGTATCAGTCTCAGGTCCTCATTTTTTTTTCAAGGCAACCAACCCCTTTACCATTTTCCAGTCATCCATGAACTTATTATTATTTACTACATTAACTAATAACATCTAGGTTCGAGTCATTCAATCTTTTGCTTTCTAGAATCCTTTTCAATATATGAATTAAGCCTTATATGAACTAAATAACCCATATAAAGTTTTATAAGGAATATTTAATTGAAACATGGCTTATAGATAATTTTTTTTGAGGTAAGAGAAATTTCCATATTAGGAACTGAAGAAGTGATGAAAACCCTCTTGTCAGAGTTTTCAGGACATTTTAAGGAATGTTTTTCAATTTCCTCTTTCCCACATCCTTAAATCATTAGTGAGAAGTGCAGTCTGTGACTACTGTGTATGCAGCCTTGGCCATCTCTGTAGCATTTAGCTCAAAGTGAGTGGATGTTGAGCCTGAGCTCTGGCCTCTTTGAAAGAAGCAAGTCTGTGTGTAGTATTTTGGAGAGTCAGATAGAAGGAGCCCCTGCCCATCTGAACATAGAGCTAAGTAATGGTGCAGGAAATACAGCTACAAGGTAGAGTGAACATTTCTGTGTCAGTCCAGAGGAGACAGTGAAAGTGTGTGGTGGAGTAGACCAAGACAGCAGACCCACAGAGATTTGTAGCAAGTGTAATATCTCAGAGCCGGCAGCCCTTGAGAAATCAAGAAACCAAATATTGAAAAGGGATGTAAAAAGATAGGACATTAATGGAAGACTATCGCACTTAAGAAGAATGTATAAGGACATAGGAATTGCAGGTGACCGAGGGTGAAATGTTTCTAGATTGTGTGTGTATGTATGGTGACTTCAGAGTTAATTTGGTCATTCATCCTAGGACATCAACAGCTTTTTCCTGCTTTGTTTATAATTATTCTGAGTATTTTGTCTGATTGTTAATTGCTGTAAGCTTTTTGGTCCTGTGGTGAGTGCATCTGCTTGCTCTCTGACAGGGAAGGGAATCTGCTGGACCCTGAGACTCTGGTCAGCTGCTTTGATTTCCATATCATTCTTCTGCATCTGTTTCATCACAAGTTTAAACTATGTGGATAAGTTCTTTCCTAACTGGTATCTCTTTGGGGCACTGTCTTGTCTCTGATCCACAGAGACACCCAGGAGCCTTTTTGTTCTATTTTGTTTTCTTTTGCTCTGTTTTTTTCTTTCTTTCTTTTTTTCTTTTGTCCTGTTTTAGTTTTTTTTCAAGGCAGGTGTGTGTGTGTGTGTGTATGTGTGTGTGTGTATGTGTGTGTGTGTATGTGTGTGTGTGTGTCTGTGTGCATCTGTGTGCGTATTCCAAGCTGTCTTGGACCTTTCTGCATGGACCAGGTTGTCCTCAAACTCATAGTGACTCCTTCCTCTACCTTCCAAGGGTGTGCAAAAGGCATGGGAAAATTACCACTGACCTGGAACTATATTTTTAATCCCATTATCTGCTCCAACCTTACATGCAATATCATGTTTTTCTTGACTTCTCTTCCTTGTTGTTTTTTCTCCATCATTTGAGCACTGAGATGTCTAAGGTTCCTAGCTTTGTTAGCACATGTTATTTATAACCATTTTCTGTGACGGTGCCTCCCAGTAATCACAGTCTCTGGCCACAATACCTTTCTGTTGGAGTGCAACTCCAATCAATTTCATAATATTGGTAACTTAGAGTCTTTGATTCATATGGGATTTTTTTCCTCAACACAAGAAGAAAAACCAAACAAATTAAATAGTGACAATTGAAGAAATAAAATACGTCTGCCCTGTTTAATCCTCCTATAAAGCCACATCTACCCTTGGTCCTGAGAAGGCTCTATGCCTCAGTGTAGGGGAATCTCAAGACAGAGAACCCGAAGTTCATAGGTTGGTGAGCAGGGGCAGGGGGTTTTGGAGGGAAAATAAAAAAGGGGATAACATTTGAAATGTAAATAAAGAGAATATCTAATAAAAAGGAAAACAACAACAACAGAAAGCCACATCTAAAGTCTATTGTGTGAGAAGTTTTGATGATGTTCTTTGCAGTCTATAGTCTGCTTCTCCATTTGCTGTGAAGATGATCACAATAGACCAGGAAAGAGTGAGAGTAATTTACACCAAGTGCTTCATGTCTGCAGTCTGCTCTGTGATGAGACAAACTCATCTTCTCACTGAAGCAGAACCTGACTTTATTGTCACAGTTAGGCAAAAGCAGGAGGGTTGTGGTCACTAAGGAGAGGTATTTTACTGGTCAAGAAGAAACAGAAGTTCAGGACCCTAACCTGAATTAGAAACATTTGCTTAAAATAGTGAAGAAAGTTCTTTTGTTAACGTAGCTTTAAGTGCACAATGATGAACAAAATGTTAACTTAAAAATAATTTTTATTTATTTTTTGAATCTTTCCAACTTATATACAATGTACTTTGATCATATCCTCCCCACTAAATGTCTCCAGGTGTTTAAAGTGCTCCTACCTGCGATCAGGAATGGATAGGATGTGATAAGATACCCGTTATTCTTTCCTCAAACTTGTTTAAACAAAGGATGTTGGACACTGGTTAGTCAACAGGACTTGTGGCAGTTCCCCCATGCAGGGGTTTGTGATTAATTCACATGGAAGATAGAAAGTTTGTCCCAGAAAATACAGCTGATGTTATAGTGGGAGAGAGGGAAAATAATTGATGAGATGTACAAACAAGTGATAGAGTGAATAGAGGGGAGTCATAATTTAGTCTGGTCATCAGTGGGCTTGCCTCGAGACCTGGGTATAACCGTAAGTTCTTTTTATAACTCACTAGCTTCCCAAATAATGGCATGAAGACTACCTCTATTTATAATTGCTTAAGACATTTGCTCACTCTTATTCTCAGCTAGCTCTTGTAACCCGTGTCTGCCCCATGTCTTGAGGTTCTTGTTATACAGATCTTTCACTTGCTAGGTTGCAATTACACCATGATAATTTATATTATTTGTGGCTATTGTGAAGGGTATCTTTTCCATAATTTTTCTCAGTCCATTTGTCCTTTGAGTAGAGGAAAGTTACTGATTTTTTTGAGTTAATTTTATATCCAGCCACTTTGCTGAAGTTGTTTATCAGCTGTGGGAATTCTCTGGTGAAGTTTTTGGGATCACTTATATATGCTATCATATCATTGGCAAATAGTGATACCTTGATTCTTTCTTTCCAATTTGTATTTCTTTGATCTCCTTTTGTTGTCTAATTGCTCTGGCTAGAACTTCAAGTACTATGTTGAATAAATAGGGAGAGAGTGAGCAGTCTTTTCTTGTCCCTGATTTTAGTGGGACTGCTTCAAATTTTTCTCCAGTTTGATGTTGACTATTGGTTTGCTGTACATTCCTTTTATTATATTTAGGTATGTGCCTTGAATTTCTGACCTTCCCAAGACTTTTAATGTGAAGAGGTGTTGTATTTTGTCAAAGGCTTTTTCAGCATCAATGAGGTGATCATGTGGTTTTTTTCTTTGAGTTTGTTTCTATAGTGGATTACGTTGATGGATTTCCATATATTGAACCATCCCTGTATCTCTGGGGTGAACTCTACTTGATCATGGTGAATGACCATTTTGATGTGTTCTTGGATTTCATTTGTGAAAATTTTATTGAATATTTTTGTCTTGATATATATAAGGAGATTGGTCTGAAGTTCTCTTTTTTTGTTGGGTCTTTGTGTGTCATTTATCTATCAGCATAACTGTGGCTACATAGAATGAATTAGGTAGTGTTCCTTCTGTTTCTATTTCGTGGAATAGTTTTAAGATTATTGGTATTAGATCTTCTTTGAAGGTCTGATATAATTCTATTCTAAAACTATCTGGTCTTGGGCCTTTTCTTGGTTGGGAGAATTTTTTTTAAGTTTTATTGCAATATGATGAGAAAAGTTACATGATTTCAATTTATCTGAATTTGTTAACATTTAAAAACATATTTTAAGTAAATAGAATTAAATCACATTCTTGTTTTCTTTTTGTACCCCTACTCCTCCCAGAGACCACCTTCAATACCTACAATATTTTTTTTGTCATATTCTTTAAAATTTATAAAATATTACAACAATAAAAATGAGTATTATAAAAGTTGTTTGGTATAAAACAACAATCAATTTAACAGTTTTATGTAGATGCTTGTCTATGGCAATACTGAAAATACAAACATTTTTCTCAACATAAATTTTAAATAACTCCAAATGCATTAACTGTATATTTCAAAATAATACATCACTACTAGTATTTTCTTAAATGAACATAAATATATAAAGTGTTTTTGTTTGTTTGTTTTGTATTTAGTAGAGCTTAAAATCTTGGCTCTTACTGTGGTAACTTGATACAAGAGTTACAAATGTCAAGCAAGTCATTCAGTCTCATACTTTGTTGTTCTCTTACAAGCCCCCTCCCAATTTAATTGTCTACATTTCTTTTGGGTATATAACTACTTTTAAAATATGTAATCTGTTCTAAAAACCATAGTATAGTGTAAAAACATAAAATAAACAATATTACTAATAGAGAGACTGAGATAGGAGAAGCAAGATCTCAAGACCATTATGTTGTACACAGCAAGACACTGTCATGAACAAACAAGCTGAAAGTGTATATGGATTGTATAATATTGGACCTATATCTCCAATTACCAAATTAGAGAGACCATTGGATGACAATCAACAAATTTCTAATTCCTCATGTTTTTGGATTTCAATCGATTAGGATATGTTGGTAATATTAATTTTCATGTTAAGATATTAAGAAAAAGTAATTGTTACTTCCTGTTGCTTCTTCTAGGGTGTAGTTTTGCTCCTTATGTTGATGTTTTCCATCTATTATCCTTTGTAGGGCTGGATTTGTGGAAAGATATTGTGTAACTATTGTTTTGTCATGTAATATCTTGTTTTCTCCATCTATGGTAATTGAGAATTTTGTTTGATATAGTAGCCTGGGCTGGCATTTGTATTCTTATAGGGTCTGTATGACATCTGCCCAGGATCTTCTAGCTTTCATAGTCTCTGGTGAGAAGTCTGGTGTAATTCTGATAGGCCTGCCTTTATATGTTACTTGCCTTTTTCCCTTACTGCTTTTAACATTCTTTCTTTTTTAGTGCATTTGGTGTTTTTATTATTATGTGACGGGAGGAATTTCTTTTCTGATCCAGTCTATTTGGAGTTCTGTAGGCTTCTTGTATGTTTATGGGTATCTTTTTCTTTAGGTTAGAAAAGTTTTCTTCTACAATTTTGTTGAAGATTATTTACTGGCCCATTACCTTGGGAGTCTTCACTCCCTTCTATACCTATTATCCTTAGGTTTGGTCTTCTCATTGCATCCTGGATTTCCTAGATGTTTTGGGTTAGGAGCTTTTTGCTTTTTGCATTTTCTTTGACTGGTGTGTCAATGTTTTCTATGGTGTCTTCTGCCCCTGAGATTCTCTCTTCTATCTCTTCTATTCTGTTGGTGATGCTTGCATCTATGGTTCCTGACTTCTTTCCTAGATTTTCTATCTCCAGAGTTGTCTCTCTTTGTGATTTCTTTATTGTTTCTAGTTCCATTTTTAAGTTCTGGATAGTATTGCTCATTTCCTTCATCTGTTTGATCGTGTTTTCCTGTAGTTCTTTAAGGGATTTTTGTGTTTCCTCTTGAAGTGCTTCTAGCTGTTTAGCTGTGTTCTCCTGTATTTCTTTGAGGGTGCTATTTATGTCTTTCTTAAAGTCCTGTATCATCACCATGAGAAGTGATTTTAGATCTGAATCTTGCTTATCTGGTGTGATGGTGTGTCCAGGACATGCTATGGTGGGAGGATTGGGTTCTGATGATGCCATGTTACCTTGGTTTGTGTTGCTTATATTCTTATGCTTGCCCCGCATCATCTGGTTACCTCTAGTGCTACCTGCCCTTACTAAATCTGACTGGAGCCTGTCCTTCCTGTGATCCTGGTTGTGTCAGAACTCGTCAGAGTCAAGCTGTCTCTGTGATCCTGTGATTCTGGCATCCTGTGACCTTGGGCCTGTTAGAGCACCTGGGAGTGGAGTTTCCTTTGGGTATTTTGGTACTGGCTGAAGCGTTTGTGCCCAAGGTCTGCTCATGGCACCAGCTGGCTCAGACAGATCAGAAGCAACCAGAGCCACTGGGCTGGTAGAGTTCCTGTGTGCCTGGTCCTGCTGGTCCCAGTTACTCCTGGTGTTGAGACAGATATTGTGTCCTTCTCACCTGTGATCCTGGGTGTGTTACAGCCCCTGGGAGTGGAGCTTCCTTTAGTTGGAAGACTTTTACTGACTACTTCTGTTTCTTTAGAGGTTATGGGAGTGTTTACATGGCTTATATGATCCCGATTTAACTTTGGTATTTGATACCTGTCTAGAAAGTCATTCATTTCTTCTAGATTTTCCAGTTTTGTTGAGTATAGGCTTTTTTTTTTTTTAAGTAGGATCTGATGATTCCTTGAATTTCCTCAGTTTCTGTTGTTATATCTCCCTTTTCCTTTCTGATTTTTTAAATTTGGATTCTGTCTCTGTGCCCTCTATTTAGTTTGGGTAAGGGTTTATATGTCTTGTTGATTTTCTGAAAGAACCAGTTCTGAGTTTTGTTGAGTCTTTGTATATTTCTTTTTGTTTCTACTTGGCTGATTTCATCCTTGATTTTTATTATTTCCTGCCATTTACTCCTCTTGTCTATGTTGCTTCTATTTGCTCTAGATCTTTCAAATTTTCTGTTAAGCTACTAGTGTAGGATTTCTCATATTTCTTTATGAAGGCCCTCAACTATAAGTTACCACTTATAGTTATTACTTTTACCACTGATTTCATTGTGTCCCATAATTTTGGTTATGCTGAGCCTTCATTTTTGTTAAATTCTAAAAAGTCTTTAATTTCTTTCTTTCTTCCCTGACCAAATTATCATTGAGTAGAGAGTTGTTCAGCTTCTATGTATATGTCTTAGTCAGGGTTTCTATTCCTGCACAAACATCATGACCAAGAAGCAAGTTGGGGAGGAAAGGGTTTATTTAGCTTACTTCTACATTACTGTTATCACCAAAGGAAGTCAGGACTGGAACTCAAGCAGTCAGGAGCTGATGCAGAGGCCATGGAGGGATGTTACTTACTGGCTTGCTTCCCATGGCTTGCTCTGCCTGCTCTCTTATAGAACCCAGGATTTCCAGCCCAGGAATGGTACCAGCCACAAGGGGCCCTACCCTCTTGATCACTGATTGAGAAAATGCTCCACAGCTGGGTCTCATGCAGGCACTTCCCCAACTGAAACTCCCTTCTCTGTGATAACTCCAGCCTGTGTCAAGTTGACACACAAAACCAGCCAGTATAGTGGTCTTTCTGTTTTTTTTTTTTTTTGTTTTGTTTTTTTTTGTTTTGTTTTGTTTTGTTGTTAATATTGAAGACCAGCCTTAGTCTGTGGTGGTCTGATAGAAAACATGGGATTAATTCTATCTTCTTGTATCTGTTGAGGCTTGTTTTATGCTTGATTATTTGGTTATATGGTTAATTTTGGAGAAGGTACAAAGTGCTGCTAAGAAGTTCTGTAGGGATCTGTTAAATCCATTTGGTTCTTAACTTCTGTTAGTTTCACTGTATCTCTGTTTAATTTCTGTCTGGTGGGCTGTTGGAATCTCCTACTGTTATTGTGTGGGGCTCAATGTGTACTTTGAGCTTTCATTAAGCATCTTTTTCAAATGTTGGTAACCTTGCATTTGGGGCATAGATGTTCAGAACTGAGAGTTCATCTTGGTGGATTTTTACTTTGATGAGTATGTAGTATCCTTCCCCATCGTTTTGGTAACTTTTGTTTGAAAGACAATTTTATTTGATATTAGGACGGTGCTCCCTCTTGTTTATTGGAACTATTTGCTTGGAAAAAATTTTCCAGCCCTTTCCTCTGAGGTATTGTCTGTCTTTGTCACTGAACTCTGTTTCCTACATGCAGCAAAATACTGGGTACTGTTTACACATCCAGTCTGTCAGCCTTTATTTCCAGTAATGGAATTGAACCCACTGATGCTGAGAAATACTAAAGTCCAATGATTGTTGCTTCCTGTTATTTTTTTAATAGATATTTTCTTTATTTACATGTAAATTTCTCCTTTCCTAGGTTCCCCTCCAAAAAACAAACAAACAAACAAACAAACAAACAAAAACAACAAGAACAAACCCCTTTTGCCTCCCCCCCTCCCCGTGCCTGCTACCCCACCCTCTCCCACTTATTGGCCCTGGCATTCACCTACACTGGGGCACAAAACCTTCACAAGGCCGAGGTCTTTCCTCCTATAGATGATCGAATTTATGATCCTCTACTATACACATGCTGCCAGAACATTCAGTCCCACCATGTATAATCCTTGATTGGTGGTTGGGTCCCTGGGAGCTCTGAGGGTACTAGTTAGTAATTGTTGTTCGTCCTAAGAGGCTGCAAACCCTTCAGCTCCATAGAACCTTTCAGCTTCCTGTTATTTTTGTTGTTAGAGGTGTAATTATGTTTTTCTGGTCTCTTCTTTTGGGTTTGTTGTGAGAAGATTAGTTTCTAGATTTTTCTTGGGTATAGTTTTCCTGTTTGGGTTGGAGGGAAACAAAGAATCAGCAAAACCATGAGCTGGTTCTTTGAGAAAATCAACAAGATAGATAAACCTTTAGTCAGATTAAGCAGAAGACACAGAGACAGTATCCAATTAACAAAATTAGAAGTGAAAAGGGGGAATATAACAACAGAAACTGATGAAATTCAAAAAAATCATCAGATCCTACTACAAAGACCTATACTCAACACAACCAGGTGTCTGTTTTATGAGCGAGTTTTGTTAACTTGGGTGTTAGTGCTGTGGCAGAAGGCTTTCCACTAGATAGGCAGGAATGGTGGATTCAGCCTTTGCCTTCTGCACCTTGGTTCCACTTCAGTGAAACTAAACCCTAAAGGAACTGTGGCATGAGAAAATGCAACAAAGGAGGTTGGAGGGAAAGATGAAATATTTCTGCTTGAAAGACCAGTCTGTGGTTTCTGCACTATAATGCTTCCTGTAGTACCAACTGCCTAACAGAGAAGGGGGCAAGGAATGAGGACTCAGTCTGGAGGGTTACAACTAGCCATGGGAACCAAATAGCTGAGGTTTGAATGGAGAATGGTTAGATGTACCCAATTCTCTCATGCACAGCTGTCAAAAATGGTTTTGTTGAAGAAAAGAGAGGAGTAAGTCTGAGGTGAGGATTCATTATAATCATTGACAGAGACTGTTTCCAGAGTCTTGATAACATGGGGGATGAGTTTGACTATTCCTGATCATCAGAGAAGACATGCACTCCTGTGGTGGGTGTGAAAGAAGATATGCACATTTTGGGGGAGGGATACTTCTGTTGGGGGTGGAAAACATGTGCACCCTGAGGGAGGGGAGAAGACATGCACTCCTGTTGTGGGAGAGGAGATGTGCTCTCCTGGGGGAGGGATAAGATGGATGCTCCTGGGATTGGGGTCAAAGTTGTGTACTCCTATGGGAGGGGGTAGGAGAAGAAGTGCACCCCTTAGATAGGGAGAAAATGGGTACTCCTTGGAAGGAAAGAAGATATGTACTCTGGGGGTGGGGTCTTCTATTCCTTGATCTTTCTCATTTCTGTGTGACTAGAAAAAAATGAGTCAAAATATCACAGGGTACCTCTAAAATGTACAAATTTTGTATGTTACTCTAAAATTTGAAAAATATTTAAGGGCTGAAAGAGATGGACTATGATTTGATCATTACATTTTTGCATATATCTATCATATTGAACTCTATAATTTTGTGTTATTAAAATAATTTTGAAGAGATCTTATGAAAATTCTATAACACAAAAGAATTATTCAATTGGGGCTGAAGGCTCTATCTTTCTTCCTCTTAGGATTTCATCACCGGGATCCTAGATACTCATGCTGCTTAATTTTTAGGACTTTCAGATTTAGGTAATCAACAATGGCAATGGGTTGATCAGGCACCATACAATGAGAGTGCCACTTGAGTCTAGAGTTACATAGAGAAGTCTTTGCTTCTGTATCATGAGGAGAATGTAGGATGTTCCAGCTGTCAGTTATGAAGCTAAAATAGCTCCCTCCTTGTGTAACTGCCAGGGATAGAGTTCCTTTTACTCTCCCATGTACTCATCACATGAGTCCTATGGGACACACATTACTGATAATCTCTGTAGAGATGAGGAAATTGAGTTTAAAGAGTATAGAATGATAAATATCCAACCAAGGTCTTTACTCAGAGATGTATTTTTATTATGGTTTCAGTTTTTCATCTACATCTTTAAAAATAAGATTTAATTCACTTTTATTTGTGTCTATATATGTGTATCTCTGTGAGTGTCTGTCACATGTATTTGGATGTCCATGGAACTCATAATGGGGTGTTGGATCCCATGGGTCTGGGGTAACAGGTGGTATGACTTCATCAATATAGGTGCTGCGAATAGAACTCTCAAGTTTCCTGGAAAAGCAGCAAGCACTCTTAATGTCTGAGCGACCTCCACAGCCATCATTTATATCTTTATAAGATAAATTCATGGCAAGATTCTAACTGATTATTTTTCATAAATCACAAGCTCTAAATCTGATATTGTGTTTTTATATTTATGTAATAATTTACAAGATCTTAATTTATTACTATGTTGCCAAATCCTTTTTGATGTCAGTTGTAGGAAACATGATACTATTGTCATTCCCAGTTCTCAGAGACAGAAACTTGGAACCCAGGTTATTAAATTAATAGTCCTAGATGACAGAAATAAGTAGATTATCTAGATATTTTAACTTGTTCTCTAGTCTCTAACATAATTCTATTGTAAAATGAAAAGAAAACATTATTAAAACATGAAAATAAGAGGAGACCTTTCCACCATATAGATTATCACCGTAGATTGATTGTCCCTGGTACCAAGACCTAGGGATGAAGAAAGAGTATCTTCTGTGATGTGTGCGGAGAGAAGGGTTAAGTAATAAGCTACAAGAACATTGAGTGCTGTGGGCCCAGGGGAAATTTAAAGATATAGGTGATGGCAAAGACATGATTTGTATATACTTGAATCTGATTTCTATAAATTCCAACCTTGTTGGGTTCCTCCCTCCTGCCTTAACTCTGCGACATCAGAACTTACAACCGGAGACTGTCAACTCACACCTGCTGTGCCTAAAACACAGGCCCACTACACTGAGTTCAGCTTTCGAGGATTCCAGAGGAAGATACGCCTGGTGGCTGGCATGTCCGCTGGCTGAGGACATTGTTGAATGTAAAGAAACTGACTTCTTGAGGACATCTCTGTTGACCTCCACCCCCACCGTGGGCCACGCCTCCAAACTCTCCCGGTGCCAAGACCTATGGGACACCCTGAGCTGCTGCCCTTGAGAGCAGGCATGCCCCAGCAGCCCAGCTTCCCCTTGATTTCTTTTCTCGTATACATATAAATCCTGAACCCCAAAAGTAAAGTTAGAAGCCTTGATTGGGACTCAACTTGGCTTCGTGTCCTTTTGTTCTCGAACTCTTGTGTTTCATGTCATTTTCTCTCTTTGGTTGAGAGAGAACCCAGTTCGTGAAACTGCGGGACAGTTTCACAACCTCATCCTCAAATTTGCTTTCTCTTGCTTCTTCTTTTCAAGCATTATTGTAGGAAACACACTGATGCTCTTTCCTTCATTTCAGATTCTGGCACAATGGTGAGCCTAGCACTGACAACGAGGAATGTGTTACAATAAATCATCATTGGAGTACTGGATGGGGCTGGAGTGCTATCCCTTGCAGTGATAAACAGAATTCAGTTTGTCATGTGAAAAAAATGTATTTATGAATCCCACATTCTCGACAGCTATTGGATTGCATTGTTACCCACCATTATGCAGACACTTCTTCATGTGCGCAGAGAGTTCCTCATGTGGAACAGAGATCCACAGAAGTTTAGGTAGGCAGCCAATGGGTATACATATGATAATACTTACCTAGTCATTCGTCATTTTCTTATATAATGAGAATTTTCCACATACCAGAGACTATATAGGAGACTTTGTGCATATGTGGAAGCAACAAACCTCCATGTCCATTCTCAGATTCCCAAAGTCTTGTCTTATTTGCTAATAGGATTAGATGGTTTAGTTCTTCTACCCATTTCCCCCCCCCCTCTCTCTGTTTTTCTCTGTCTGTGGCTTTATTGATATATAGTAGACAAATAAATCATATATACTCATGCTATAGTGCCTTGACTTGATGTGGAAATATATTGTGGAGTGGCTACCACAATTATGTTGACAACACCTTCTACCACCTACCATAGTTGCCTGTTGTGTGTGGTGTGTGTGTGTGTATGTGGGGGGTTAGAATATTTAAGATCTTCTTAAGCAAATCCCATCACACAGGGTGATATTGTTAGCTACTGTCACTTTGACCCTCAGTACTTACTCATGTTTTCTCTGGGAGCTTTTGCCCTCTTCCATCAGCATTTTCTCATGTCTCCCAATTCCTGCACTACCAGGAACTATACCTGAACTTTTCCCCTATGGCTAATATGTCATGTTTTATAGGTGCTGTGTGGCTCTAGTGGGTAGCTGATCCTGGACTCAGTGAACTTTATTAACAGCGAGTTTAAGGAGACATAACCTTCTCCTAGCCCCTCCAATGATTCTTGGTATCCCACCTTGGTGCCTGCTGCATTAGGAACAGCCTTTGCCCTGTGAATGGATGTTGAGGAGATCAATATGATCAATGGGAACCTCTTGGCTGTTCAACATTCTGGAAGCCTTTTCAACTTCTTACCATGAATATTTTGAAACAGAAATTGACTGAATGATATCAATACTTGTAAAACTACCCCATTGTTATGGACTGAGTTTCTGAGGGGACCTCTTGTTCCATGGGGTGATAAGAGTTCTGGCCTGGTGGGCAAAGAATTCGGTGAGTTGGCAAACAGAAATGACACAAGGGAGTGCAGAATCTGAGTGTAATTGCACAAAATAAGAATCAGCCTTATATAGTATACAGAAACAAAATCAAACAGCCAGGTGTAAATGATTCCTTTGGAAGAACAATAGTGCTCTTCCCCTCTAGGCCATCTTAGCAGTCTTAAGCAAACTCTCATGGTCTGAAGCAGATAAGTACCAGGAGGTCCCATTCTAGAAGCTCCTGGGAATGGTTTGGGTTGTAACACAAACATTAGTTCAGGAAGCTTTTTGACTACTCTCTAGTTTGTAAAGCAATTCTGCCTTGTGTAGTACCGCTCATAGAGTTCTAACTATGTTTACAGATAGCAATAGTGTTTGATTACTATCTCTAACTCTGTAGACAGCCTGTCTGATAAGGCAGCTTCCTTGTGGGAATCAGTAGGCAATAATGCCTGACTTTTATTACTAATTCTGGGGACTCCCTGTCTGCTAAGGCAGCTTCCTTGTAAAAATTCCAAGCTAATAACAGCTAGGAAATCAATTAGGATCACTGAAACACTGTGGAGGCCAGGAAACAATGTTAAGTCTCAGTTTTAGCTATAATGAAATATTTCTTAGGGCACCTTTATGCCTAAATAAAGAAAGCATGAAGATCTCTCCACAGACTTTAGTAGAGATCAATCTGGAACACATCAGAACTAGGAGATATCAGCGACTGAATACTCAGGAGACTGGCTCTCTGTGAAGCATATGCCTCAGGTCTGTGAGTAGGTTTTTTAGACCTGTCATGCAGACACAACTGAAGTAGACAAGTGCTGCGTGACACTCCATCTATACTTAACGGCCGTTAAAATTTTGATAATTTGTATATGTATGCACAGATCAGTTCATTTAATTTGAGAATTAAGTTTGCTACAGACAATATTTCAATACAAAATACCATTATCACTCTTAGAAAACTTAACAACTATTTTCTAAAATTATGTGTGATCCTGCCTGTATGTAGTCAGTTGTCCCCAAATATTTCTTTCCCTGTTCTAGTAAGCCATGACCAAAAGTATATTATTTATTAATTACAATTAGTCTACAATTTAGGCCATGCCTCAAGATGATTGTCCTCAGTTCAGACTCAAGCCATAAGTTTAGTAGTTCCCAAGGATGCCTTTACTTAATCAACTCTGCAGATTTTGAGAATTTCATGATACCTGTAGGATTTATAAGTTGCTTAAACTAATGATTGAACTGAACTAATTAGTTCAGTTGAACTGAACTAATGATTATGCTCTATGAGGATTACAGTTTTGTTATACTAAAATATACAAATCAGAACTAAAGGGAGAGACATATAGGATAAAGTCTAGGATGGTTTCAAATAAGGAATTTCCATTGATCTTATATATCCGTTTCCTAGAATGCTAACAAATGACAATATACAGAATAAGCCCACCAGGGGCTCTCATCTGAGCTCTGATGCTCACAGATTTACAGGGGCTCATCATATAGGCATGAGTGATGATCATGAGAGTGAACTCCGTTTTCATCATCACTTCACTGCCAGGGTGAACATCTCATGGTTCAAACACTCAACATTTTAAACACACAGTCAATGTTTCTGAAATGGTGAGCTCCTAACATGCACCATTGTGTTAGCATGCTCTATGAGAGAACCAAAAGGCATAAAGCTTCATGGTCTACCATGATAAAACATACTTTCCAATAGCTCCAGGAAGCCTAAAGGATTAGAGAGACAATCTCCCATGACCTGGGTAAAAGTCTGGATAGAGTCTTTGACAGACAGCTGTCATGTGATGAAAATGTAGTAGAAGTGAACAGGGAAATGTGCACTATCACATTCACAGGAACTCCCAGAGTGTCTCAGGATAGATCCCATGTTTTACATGACAAGCATTTTACACTAAATCCATATGATACTAGTTTCCTTCAATATCAGAAAGAAATACAGCACAAGTTTCATTATTTTATGCTTGCATTGAAATGATTCCTCTCTTCCTACTCATAGGATTAATGTTCCTTTTTGAAATCCAATAATAAGACATCTATTTAGTACATAATGTAAAGGGGTTCAGTGTGGTTGCTATGATAGCTCCCAAGGATTATACACTTCCCTGTAAAAGATTATGTTTCAATGACTTTGATACATCTTCATTTATATAAGTATATTTTCAATCCCAACTGACATGTGTGTCTAGGTGATTTTTAGTAGTCCATAGAATGAGAATGAATCTGACTTCTGTAAATACACGAGGCTATGTCATGTTCAGCTTCCAAAGAGCTGTGGTTCTCTATGATCCTGTATCCAAAAATTATCAATATAAAAAGAAGCTGAATGGAATTACAGTGACTCAGAGCAAGGCCCTTAGGATACACAAATGAGAAATATTTGTTATTAAAAGCCACTTGGATACTGGAATTGGCTGTGTCTTAGTCTAGTATATGTAAGTAAGATATGGTTGCTTAAGACATATATTTTGCTATGGATGGAATTTGGGAATATCATTCTGAATGAGGTAACCTAGTCCCAAAAGGACATGTATGGTATGTACTCATTTATAAATGGGTAATAGTCATAAAATACAGGTTATCATGCTACACCCCACAGACCCAAAGAAGCTAAATACAAAGTAAAACCCAAGAGAGGAAGCTTGAATCTCACTTAGAAGGGGGAATAAAATAGTCATAAGAGACAGATGGAGGGACAGATCTGTGAAGGAGGGGGAGAAAAGAGGGGATTGGGTGATTCAAGATCAGGTGTGGGGAAGAGCTGGAGATATGGACATATGGTTATGAGAATGAATCAAAATCTGCAATGGTTGGAGGTGGGGAGGTGGGAGAGCATCTCCAGGATGAGACAGAAACCTGGGATATGGTATGTGCTCAAGATCAATGGGGGTGGCATTAGCTGTGACTCACTGTACTGGAGACATGAAACTTGAAGAAGTCAACTCCTGTAGCCAGGCAGGATCCCCAGTAGATCTATAGAGCCACCAACCTACCCACAGGTATTTCAACCCACAATTTATACTGTCTACAAGAAATGCTGGGGTGGGGGATAAAGCAGGGACTGAGGGAATGACCAATTAATAACCAGCCAGACTTAAGACCCATCCCATGGACAAGAACCAATCCATAACACGATTAATGATACTATGTTATGCTTGTAGACAGGAGCATGTACTCTGAGAGACTCCACCCAGGAGCTGACTCAGACAGATACAGACACCCACAGCCAAGCATGGTGAGGAAGTGTCAATGTGTCCACTTCTCGCAGTGACTCAGAAGCCTAAATAGTTAAGCAGAGGATCCTCATGAAGGCCCAGTTAGCACAAAATCCCAGCATAGAGGGATGGAATGTGGGCTGAAGTGTGATTGGCATTTGATTGCTTCTGGGAGAGGAATAGTTGGTTTGAATAGTATGACTTTTATGTAATTGGTATGTTTTAGTTTGCATTTTATTGCTGTGAAGAGAAACCATACAATATCAACTCTTTTTTTTTCCACCATGCTATGCTTACTTAATTTTTTTTTTATTTTATAGCATTTTTTTTTAGATATTTTCTTTATTTACATGTAAATTTTCCCTTTCCCAGGTTCCCCTCCAAAAAACAAACAAACAAACAAACAAACAAAAACAACAAGAACAAACTCCTTTTGCCTCCCCCCTCCCCATGCCTGCCACCCCACCCTCTCCCACTTATTGGCCCTGGCATTCCCCTACACTGGGGCACAGAACCTTCACAAGGCCGAGGTCCTTTCCTCCTATTGATGATCAAATTTGCAATCCTCTACTATACACATGCTGCCAGAACATTCAGTCCCACCATGTATAGTCCTTGATTGGTGGTTAGGTCCCTGGGAGCTCTGAGGGTACTAGTTAGTAATTGTTGTTCGTCCTAAGGGGCTTTTTAAAAAAATTTCATACATTTATTATTTCCTGTTAGACAAGATATCTGATTCTATGTGAATGTACATCTCTTTTCTGCTCATTATTCATTCAGAGGAAGGTGCTCCTCTTTGCATTCTTTAGAATAGCCAACACTAAGAAAAGATGATGCTCCTCAAACCTATCAGTTACTTCTCCAAAGAGAAAGCCAACAGACTTCCATGTAGATCTGGGTTGGGGTAAAGAGACACAGATGGTTGAGAGGAGTTTAATTTATCTTTTACTACTTTGTGTGTTCTTCTTTTTTTCCATTCTTTTTCCTCCCATATTCCCTCCCCAAGTTTTACCTCCTATCATTAGATGGGAAAGAAAGAAGGATATAAGGGAGAGAGGGAGGAAGGAAGAGAGGGAGGGAGAGAGAGTTAGTTTTTATCAAGACTTTCTTACTGGAACAATTTTACAGAGACAGGTTGCAGAGAGAACAAGCTAGATGCAGGTGAAGCCATAATGAACCAGAGAATGAGAATGAGTCAGAAGACTAAAACAAATTGGCAGAATTAGTTTGAGATTAGGCAGAGCAATTCAGTCAGAAGTCAAGAGAAGCCAATTTGAATCAGTCAGATTGGAGAGGAGTTTAGACCAGAACAGCTGAGTTGAACCAGCCAATGAGAGTTCAGAAAGAACTAGAAAGGCTTGGGAATGGCTCTTATGTCATCCCCTCATCTGAGGAAATAAAAACATTTACATAGAACAACTATTAGTAAATCCTAACCAACCTCCCAGAATCACCAACAACTACTAACCCCCATGTACTGGGGACCTAACATTCATGTATCATCTGAAAAATTTTCAGAATTCCAAATGTCACATAATTGCAGAATCTATTTGCAACTGGCAAGATATTGCCCCTACCAGGGCAGGAGGTAAATCATAGTTGTTATGGTCTGATATCAACATTCAGAATAGCTGTAGCCATTTTGTTCCATGCTATTTTATATTGCTTCTGTAACAAACCTACCAGTAATTGGCACAGCAAAGTGACATGGCTCAAGGACATGCTGACCATATACCCTGTTTTGTTCTTTATGTTCTGACTGTTTCATATGAGGTTTGCTAATCTTAAGAAATTCCTCAATGTCTTTCTTAGGACCCCAAATATCAAAGGTCAATATGAACTATTATGTCTGAAATGGCTTGAGTCAGAATTCATCACCAGGTAGCCCTTTCTGCACTTACTTATGGGCTCACTGTGGTTTTGAAGTTGACACTGAACAATGGTACTAATAAACCAAAAAGTTATGCTTATAATACTCATGCTTTGTTATCTCAATGTTCTGCAATTCCCCAGTTTATCACTCATCCACCACTCACCTCACCTTACTCAGGACCAATCAGCTTAAAGGTTAGCTGATAATACTTTGCCTACTAAGCTTACTGCTCCCCTTTTGCCCTTTACATTTTTGAACCTGTTTTATATATGTTCTACCTTGATAGCAGACAAGAACTGCACTTAGGAGTTCTAGTTATTTAATGGTCCTGAACTTTCAGTATGAAGGTGTGCACTCAATATTCAATAAAACTGAGATCTGTGCTTGTTTCATTTGAGTGGCAATTACTGAACCCCAACAATGGTCAGCTTCTGCAAAGCAGCTTGATATCCCCACACCTGTGATTAAAAAAATATTCTTATAATATTTCTTATAAGTTTTTAAAAGAAAACAAAATTCCTCAATTCTCACTACATTTCCCACTTTCTGTTTTAAGCCATTAATTATGTTGTGTGTTATGGGAAATTATAAGCTTCTGCTCAGTTCTAATCTTTACCAGGTTTGATGTTATTCACAGTTTTTTGTTTCCTGTGGAAATATAAACAAATCCATGTCCCTAATACAAAACTTTCACTGGCTTCCTCTCTGATGTTAACATATCCTTATAGTATATAGGATGATTTAATTCAAGAATTTCTTTACCTATATTGCAATGTTTCTTGGCTGCCTTCCCTTTCTGAAATGGTTCATTCATTTTTTGGTGCAGTAGCCTCCAAAGGACATTTCCTGTTGGCAAGAAATTACCTTAAGTAGTTCTTTAAGTAGGTCCAATGGCAATGCTTGCCGTATTATCTACACGCCCCTGAAAGCCAAGGTCTTTCTGGTTTACATTGAGAAGTACCATTGCTCTTAGAGATGCTTTAATCACATTTTTTTTTTTTGGAAATGAGCATATTTCCCACAATTAATGTACCGGGCATTTTGATATCATAGACCTCTAGCTGTAGCTTGACCTATGATATTAGCATGGTACACATTAGAACCAATATTGGTCATATCCCTTATCCACTCTTCCAAGGGAGCTGCCATGCTTTAATGGTCTCATAACTTTTACATTCGACATTCACATTTTCAAATGGCCAGATTTCTATTAAAATCTGCCTTGTGTCAGGGTCTAATATTATCTTGCTCTTGGATGAGATTAATCTTTGTTAAAGCAATAATAACAACAACAAAAACAGTGACGGCTTCTCCAGAGCCTTGTACAACTTAGTAAGTAATATGGACATTTTTCTAGAGCTCCTCAATTTTGTCTTAAAGTTTTGAAGCTGCTAAGCAACATTGTTCTATAGTAACATCAGCAAGTTGAATCTGTATTTTTTTATTAGATATTTTCTTTATTTAGATTTCAAATGATATCTTCTCTCCTGGTTACCTCTCCGAGAACAAAAACAAAAACAAAAAAGCAAACCCCTTCCCCCTGCTCACCAACTCACCCTCTCCCATTTCCTGGCCCTGGCAATCCCCTACACTGGGGCATAGAACCTTCAAAGGACCAAGGGCCTCTTCTCCCATTGATGACTGACTAAGCCATCCTCTGCAATACATATGCTGCTGGAGCCATTAGTCCCACCATGTGTGCTCCTTGGTTGATGGTTTAGTCCCTGGGAGCTCTGAGGGTACTAATTAGTTCATATTATTGTTCATTCTAAGGGGCTGCAAACCCTTCAGCTCCTTAGGTCCTTTCTCTAGCTCCTTCATTGGGGACCCTGTGCTCAGTCCAATGGATGGTTGTGAATCTCTACTTCTGTATTAATTGGGCACTGTCTGACCCTCTCAGGAGACAACTATATCAGGCTTCTGTCAGCCAGCACTTGCTGACATCCAAAATAGTGTCTGGGTTTGATGATTGAGTATGGGAAGAATTCCCAGGTGGAGCAGTCTCTGGATTGTCCTTCTTTCAGTCTCTGCTCCATAGTTTGTCTCTGCAACTTCTTAGATGGGTATTTTGTTCCCCCTTCTAAGAAGGAACAAAGCATTCACACTTTGGTCTTCCTTCTTCTTGAGTTTCTTGTGGTTTGTGGATTGTATTTTGGGTATTCTGATCGTATGATCATTACATTGGATGCTGAGAAAGCATTTGACAAAATCCAACACCCTTTTGTGATAAAAGTCTTGGAAAGATCAGGAATTCAAGGCCCATACCTAAACATAGTAAAAGCAATATACAGCAAACCAATAGCCAACATCAAACTAAATGGAGAGAAACTTGAAGCAATCACACTAAAATCAGAGACTAGGTAAGGCTGCCGACTCTCTCCCTACCTATTCAATATTGAACTTAAAGTCCTAGCCAGGGCAATTAGACGACAAAAGGAGATCAAAGGGATACGAATTGGAAAGAAAGAAGTAAAATTATCACTATTTACTGATGATATGATAGTATATTTAAGAGAGCCCAAAAATTCCACCAGAGAATTTCTAAACCTGATAAACTTCAGCAAAGTATCTGGATATAAAATTAACTCAAGCAAATCAGTAGTCTTCCTCTACACAAAGGATAAACAGGCTGAGAAAGAAATCAGGGAAACAACACCCTTCATAATAGTCACAAATAATATAAAATACCTTGGTGTGACTCTAACTAAGCAAGTAAAAGATCTGTTTGACAAGAACTTCAAGTCTCTGAAGAAGGAAATCGAAGAAGATCTCAGAAGATGGAAAGATCTCCCATGCTCATGGATTGGCAGGATTAATATAGTAAAAATGGCCATCTTGCTGAAAGCAATCTACAGATTCAATGCAATACCCATCAAAATTCCAACTCAATTCTTCACAGATTTGGAAAGAGCAATTTGCAATTTCATCTGGAATAATAAAAAACCTAGGATAGCCAAAACTATTCTCAATAATAAAAGAACCACTGGTGGAATCACCATCCCTGACCTTAAGCTGTGCTACAAAGCATTTGTGATTAAAAACTACATGGTATTGGTACAGTGACAGGCAGGTGGATCAATGGAATAGAACTGAAAACCCGGAAATGAATCGACACACCTATGGTCACTTGATCTTTGACAAAGGAGCTAAAACCATACAGTGGAAAAAAGACAGCATTTTCAAGAAATGGTGCTGGCTCAACTGGCAGTTAACATGTAGAAGAATGGAAATCAAGTCACTCCTATCTCTTTGTAGAAATCTCAAGTCCAAGTGTATCAAGGACCTCCACATAAAACCAGATACACTGAAACAAGTAGAATCTATTTTTATATATAAGAGTAATCTATATATAAGAGTAACAACATCCACCCAGCAACTGACCTTTTATTATATTCATTGCTCTAGCACTATTTCACTGTTCATTTACTGCTTCTTCTGTCTGCCAGGTTAACCATTGCAACTGTGGTCTAGCCTCTAGTACGCTGTTACTAATCCCTTCCAGTCTTGGGGAAGACTTTGAGTACCCCAGTTATTTAGAATTTGTTTTGCATAAGTTGAGTGCATTCTTATGAAATCATGGCTTCTTTAAAATACATTAGAGCTATCATTTCTATGGGATGCCATCCTATCTTGTCATAACCTTGTTCCATACCATTACCAGGCATTAGTTGTATAACTTTTGGGAAAGCTGAGTTGGTCCCATAACCCTGGGCTGCCCCTCCTCACACTCTTGCAGCACAGTTGGTTAGATATTAACCCTTTATCTCAAAATAGCCTGTTTTATCAGCTTGTCATCTGCTTTTTCAGCTTTTTCTGGCACAGTTTCTTTCCTCATCCTTTCTGTGGGAAATCCCCATTCTCTTGCTCAGTCACTGGGTCTGAGCCTTTTTTGTTCTCCTTTTTTGATGTTCCTTGATACTCTGTGCTTCCACCTCTACCCACAGTTGCACAGCCAACTCTACAATCCTTTCAGAAACAAAAGAATAGACTGACCCCTTTTGTTTACACCCACTTTTTTTTGTATTTTTTGCCCCTCCATTTCTAGTCACATTTTTTCAAACTCCTCAGCTAGTTTTTAAGCCTTTTTTTTTTTTAAAAAAAAAAAAACCAAACAAAGACAAAAACAAAGTATATGAAGAAAGGGAAAGAGAAAAATAACAGAAAATCCCTTTGGGAGTAAAGTGGCAACACCCCAGCAGTAGCAGACACAATAAACGTTCTGCTGGCTTCTTAAAACAAAATGTCCATATCTTCTCCTCCAACATTTCTTTTATGGCATTTGAAATCAAAATTTCCATTTTTATCCTTAAATATTGAGCCCTAGGTTGAGCCATCACTTGTTTCCCATCTTGGCTACTTTTTTGGTTCTTCTTTATCCTACCCTACATCTCTGCTCCCCATCATTTTGTCCCTTATAACTAATTAGATAGGAGAAAGAGAAGGAGAGATAGAAAGAAGAGAAAGATAGAGATCCTTGAATATAATTTCTTGCTTGTTTCTTCTTTGAGTGTGATTACTAATAAACTGAACCTCCTTCCCCCTCACAACTACCAACCACCAACCCTGCCTATCGGTGCTCTAGAATTTATATACTCTTTGAAAAGTCCTCAGAATTCCAAACATGACACAATTACAGAAACTATCTACCACTGGAATAATCACACCACCCCTACAGCATGAAGTTAATCACAGTCAGCTGCTGTGGAAAGTCTGAAGCAATCACATATTCTTATACCTGGGATGAAAATGAAAACATATTCTTATATTTCTGTGTTTTTAAAAGAAACCAAAATTGCAAAATTTTCACTACAAGTCCTTGGAGAGGGTAGACCAGGCATGGGTAAAGAGTGTACATGGCAGAAAGCTCAGTGTGGCACATTACTGTCTATTAAGGTAAGGAGAATATCCTTGCCTGGTTGTGGATGAGCTGGCATTGGGTGTTAACAGTTGAGTAGTAGTAGGAGAGTGTCTATGCAGAAGGCAGAAATGGTGTGGGTTTCACAGAATGGCGAGGTGAGGGTGCTGTCTGGCTGGTGGGATTTCTCTGTGTAGCCACTCCATACCTTCCGGGATGATGAGAGTTTCCTCCCATCAAGGTGACCTTGGTGGAGTGCTAAAACCCCAGGGAGGCTGAGTGGACTCTCCCAGAGATCAGCACCAGGAATAAGAGCACAAGTTGAGTAAAGGAAGCTTTCCTCTGCCATGGTGTCAGAACTTCAGCAAGGTGTCTAGTCTTGTGTGGGAACATCTGGCTTAGGGGGCATAGGCTTGATCTGAGGTTTGGAGCCCATCCAGAAAGTACAGGCCTCTTAGTGAAGTGTGAGCAACATTGTGGGAAAGAGATGTATAGCATCTAAGAGATTATCAATTGAGAGTTTGAGATAATGAACATAGATTTGTTTTCACTCATAGATGTAGAAATGCTAAATTTGGGAAATAAAATGAAACCTGTGGCTTTATATTAAAATGGGTGTAATAGTGTAAACCCGTGTTTTTCAGTATGTTTGGATATAAAAACAAAAGAAAACCAGTGAGCACAAGCTGTGTGTGTGTTTCTTCTGCATGCACATGCTGTTTGCTTCTTATGTGTAGGAGCGTGGGAGTAGCTAGAGGAGATTCAAAGAAGGGAAGTATTTGGAAGAACTGAAGGTTGAGCTTGTGACTATGAGCTGGAAGATGTCTGTGGGAGGGGCTCAAATCGTCCCATCTTCAGCAACTTATGTAAGTGTCCCATCTTGTACTCTGTGATCCATTTTATTCTCCCAACTATTCTGAACAGTGCAGTGAACATTTAGAGATTGTGATGACGTGTGTAGGGACTAAAAGAAGAGAGGCACAAGGACAGGACAGAGTCCTCCCACAGTTACTACCCAGAGCTTTTTCAGAAGAGTGAGTGGAGAGTCCCTATGCAGGTAGTTATGAACCTGTGGCAGCAGGCAGAGTGCTCAGAGGGGCAGCTTCAGAAGAAAGAGGATGTGAGCTCTACCTTCCCTGCCCTGTAGGCACCTGAGAGAAAAGTAGGAGCCCACACAATGGTGAGGGCCAATGTGCTTTCAAAAATTGCCTGTCCAGTCAAAATTAATATTGTGCCTTAGATGTTTGCTCATGTTGTCTGGTTTGCTAGAAATCACATTTTCATATAGAAGTGCACAAATTTATGTTTAGGTCTTAGGACAGGGTTCTCTGATAGCATGGTTCCTCTTTCCTCTCCTTCCTATTTCTTTCCTTCCCCCTTTGAGTTCCCACTTTGCAATACTCGCATTCCTCGCTGAATGGGTTTGAAGGCTGCAATTTTTATTTTCTTGTATTAAGAGGTTGCAACTCCCTTATGTTGTCGTAGTGACTCTATACTGTGGTTTCTCATTCTCATCTCATTTATCCTAGTGTGACATTCCTCTTCTTTCATACAGATGTGCAATATGACAACTTATTGCAGTTACTGGTTCTCATGTGCTACAGAGCCTTAAGAAGGAACGAGGTTCTCTTTCTGACGGAGGCAGATCTTTTCTTGATATGGCTTCAGAAATCACTTACGCAGAAGTGAAGTTCAAGAATGAATCCAACGCCTTGCCCACCTACTCAGAATCTCCTGCAGGTAAAAGAAAACAAAAATCCCTGTCTGTACTTAATGTAGATGGGAGGATAAAGGAAAAGTCATTCACAAAGCTAGGTGGTATGTGTGAATGATTCTTTGTGTGCTCCCATCTGGCATTTTACTGGAATCTCAGATGTTTAAGCTGTAGATTGACCTGAAAAACTGCAGAGTTGTATAGTAGGCAGGAAAAGCTTTATGGGACGGTTTTTGCTCCTGTCATTTACAGAAACTATACCTTGAATCTTTCTGCACTTCCTGCTATTCGAATGAACATAAATGCATATATTTTTCTGAAAATTAAATCATATTGTTTAATAGTGAGCTCTTCCCTCTGTGCTTGACAGTATTTTGTAACTTCATGAACACTGTTTCAGTGTTTGGAGCTTTTATCCTGAAGGAACATTTTTTTCTTTTGTACTATACATCAGAGAAATCCTCTCATTTGATAGGCAGTTGCTCTGCTATTAAACTGTACCTTCATCCAGGCAGGTTTCCAGCCATTTGATGATTGTTAGCAGAAAGACATTATGCTAAAGAGGTGGACTATGATTAAAAATATTTACCTCTTACTGTATATTTGCCTTTAATATTTGGATAGTCTAGAAGTGATTTAAATATACAGTACAGCACTCACAGTAAAGAACACCGTTATAATACAGTGACATGAAAATATATTTACAATTCTGATGTAAAGGAAAGTTGTAGGGGAGGTGGCAGTGTTTATGTTGTATTATCATGTGGGAAAACATATTATATATACATACTTTAAAACTAGCTGAAAGGCCAACATGTGGTCTAATTCCAGCACTCAGGGAGCAGAGGCAGGAGAATCACTGATGATTTGAGGCCAGTCTTGTCTACATAATGAGTTGCAGACCATCCAAAGCTACATAGAGAGATCCTAGCTCCTTACACCTTCCATCACCAAAAACAAACAAACAAACAAACAAACAAACAAAAAGCAAGCCAAAACAAAAAAAACCCAACCCCCCACACAAAGAAACAAAACACTCTGTGAAAAGACGTTAGTATTTTTCTAATAGATATTCACATATATTTGTATAAATATGTATATATATGTGTATATACACACATATACATTCTAAGTATTTTTCAGATCTCAAAATATTAATATGTTACTTCAACAGTATATGTTTGTGTATTTTTTTATTGTTTTAAATGTTGCTATTAGTAATTATGTGTCATGGAAGAAAATGAAGAAGAGGTGGGTGGAAAAGAAGAAACAATGATGTAACTTCTCATGAAATGAGTGTGCTTCTCCTTCTAGCTCCTAGAGAGAAACCCGTCCGTCATATAAATAAGCCTAGTTCCCTCTCGCTGCTTTTTACATCCCTGATGGTACTTCTCTTGCTGCTGGCAATCACATTCTTAGTTGCATTTATCAGTAAGTATCCCAAACAACAATCAGTGGGCCATGTCTGCCTTAGATGAAGGGAGATTCCACTATAGCAGTTGGTATTTAATGAAAATACGAAGAAATATTCTTCATGGAAAATTAATTCAAGAGATTTCATTGTGACTTTCTCTTTGTCCTTGAATTTAACTGTTGTCTGGGGGAAAAATGGAATCCATTCTCAGTAGAGAAACTAAGTCACATTTATGAGTATCTGTTGGGGGTTATCTTTATTATACTGGGAGGTCAAATCTACATTTTCTCATTGGCAGCAAGGTGTCAAACTATATGTGCATAGAGGTCCTTCATCTAATGTGAACTGTGGACAAGAAAGAGCTAGGAAGAAGTTGTCCAAGAAGAGTTCTTCAGCTAATTCCTAGCTACTTCTGTCCTGCTCAGTATTATGAGAAATCTAAAAGCAACCTGAGTAAATGGGTGAATTTCTGTTCAACAAAGATTTGAGAATTATGAAAAATTTAAAAATGCATGAAAAGCAGTATATTTAGGATGTTTTACTCATTTATTTGATCACTCAGAATAAAGTAATAGTATTAATATAGTAATAGCATACATTAATGTGTATCAGACGATAGGTCAGATCAAGTTTAGGAATAACATAGACTCTGTTCTCAAGAAATGTAGAGGAAAGTCAATGAATCAGTGTCAGCTAAATACAATAGCAGACTCCTACTATCCCAGATACTAAGGATGTTAGATAGTAGGAAAGTAAATGTGGAGACCATCTGATAAAATAAACTAGTTTCTGCAATGCTGTTCGGGAAGTGTTATGTTGTGATAGCTTTCCTAAAAGAGGTGACACCTAAAACTGTGGGTACCAAGGATGTCACAGAGGGGTGAAACTGAAGCATGAGTGACCGAAGCACATGATGCTAAGTGAAGAAGGAATTTCCCTAGGAAGACACAAGCAGGACGCAGAGCACGTGCTATGCTCCCTTATGAAAAACCGTTACTTCTCCTTAAGAATGAACTTTTAATCAAGTATTGTTTTCTACTTAATATATCAGTATAGATGCAATGAGCTAATAATACACGTATTTATTTATCTTACGCTTCCATGGTTTGGCATTTTTGGCTGATCTCCACTGAATGGCTCCTCTTGTCCTAGCTGAACTTAGGCATGTGCATGTGGTATTAGTTTCCAGTCCAGGCAACACAGCCTCTGAGGAGGCTGTTAGTCACTGGAGTGACTAACAGTATGGCTCACCTTTCTGTGAGTCCTGGGCTTCTTTACATGGCAGCTTGGAGAGTTCCAAGGTTGAGGGTGGCAATTTTTGAGGCTCTCAAAAATTTAACTGGAGACTAGATCAGAGCTCATTTTGCAAATCCTCTTGGCCAGCTTTTGCAGAAGCCTTCACTTTTTTTTTTAAATTTAAATTGGGACAGTTGCAAAATCACATTGCAATGGTGTGTGGACACAGAAGTTAAAAATTGTGGTTTTTTTTTTTTTTTTTTTTTTTTTTTTTTTTTTTTTTGCAAAACATCAGTGCCATGGAGAACTGCTGTACCATTTCAAATAGAGAATTGGTATAGACACATTAGGTTATAGACACTGCTTTATGGGAATCTGAAAATACAATCTTTAGGGCAAAGAGAGAAACTAGAGGGCTAATTTATAACTCGATAATGAGATAAGTGTCTGAAGAACATGAGACGAGGCAGCTTTGAGATTTAAAGAGTATAGGACCAAAGAAATAGATGTTTGATGATTATTGATATCTAGGGGTTAAGAAGTCCGAGAAGTAAAATGTAATTTTAATAATTTGTTGATATAAACTCAGCAACCGTGGAATTATTCAAAGTGGTATAGAATATATAAGCCATAGGTTTAAGTTGATAGAGATTGACTTGAGTTTTAGACATATTTAGTTGAACCTAATATGATTGTGCTTAGTGAGCATAAAATCTCACGCAAATAGACAACAGACAAGCAATACCATAGCAATATATGACCTCACTCAGGACGAATTTGTACGAGAAGGAAGCATAATGACAGGGACATAGGAAGTGTTAAATTTTGAAGTGGTAGATGGAGGAAGAAGATATTATAAAAGACAACAAGAAGTGATGGTTAAAAGTGAGGCAAAATCAAGACAGTACAATGCCTAAAGTCCTAAGGGGGAAGAGAACTGAGCTTATATCCAACAACAAGATGGCTAATGTGTGCCCTGGGATATTACTGGTGATCCATTTCAAAACTAGTGTTGGAGAAATGGAGGAAGCAAAAGTGATGACATAAGGAGGACAACAATATAGGCAGGAAAGTGAGGAAATTCAGTTCTAGAGGAGGAGGCCAGTTAATTTTTTTTTTTGGCTAGTTAATTTTAAAAGGACAGAATGGGAGTGTGGAACATGGAGGAGTAAGTCAGTCAAAATGAAGAAAGTTTAAGGAAGAAAGCAATGTACCACAGATACTGTGTTTTTTTTTTTTTCTGATTTCACATTCTAAAATAACATATAACTACTTAGAATTACTTAACTCTGTTTCCTCCCAGTGCAAAGGTAGTTTACATCCTTAAATATGAGTATCTATCTTTGCTTCATCTCCTGGAAGAATTAGCATTTTCATCTTACATTCAGCACTGAAGGGGATGGGTCACTCCCTTTAGAGCCATGGTAATAAGTCCATCCTGCCTTTTAACTCACTTGTGTTTCTGTGAGTTCTGAAAATATCTATGGTTTCCAATAGGAGGCTGAGGATTCCATTGACTATAGGGTGATTGGAATTGTAGTCAGTCTCTGTCTACTTAGGCTATGTGGATGTTGTAGATTTTTGTAACAGTAAATAAAAAAATAGACAGGCATGCTTCTGTCATGAAAATGAGTGGTTTTGGTTGTTTTCTTCCAGTTTATTTTCAAAAGTACTCTCAACTTCTTGAAGAAAAAAAAGCTGTAAAAGGTATAACTCACAATGAATTGAATTGCATAAAAAATGTTTTGCTCACAGAAGGTAAGAAGTAATGTACCTAAGAGTTTGATTGCTGCTGTAGAGTCTCTCTCTCTCTCTCTCTCTCTCTCTCTCTCTCTCTCTCTCTCTCTCT
>JADRCD010155415.1:1733-16294 GCA_019843815.1 Montemys delectorum | reverse complement strand
TCTCTCTCTCTCTCTCTCTCTCTCTCTCTCTCTCTCTCTCTCTCTCTTCCTCCCTTTCTCTTCCCCCTTCCCTCCCTCTGCTCCTTCCTCCATCCTTCCCTTCCTTCCTTTCTTTTTTATTTATTCTTCTCTCATATATTACATTACATATATTATTTTCCCCTCCATCCACTCCTCCCAGTCACTGCCTTCCACCTCCCTTCTCCTCCAGATCTACACCTCCTCTGTTTCCCTCCAAAAAAGAGGCAGCCTCCCAGGGGTATCCACAGAACCTGGCATAACAGGTTGCACTAAGGCTCAGTACCAGACCTCATATCAAGGCTGAACAAAGTAATCTAGTCAAAAGAAAATGGTCCTAAGAGCAGGCAAAGTGTCAGAGACAACCCCACTCTAATATTAGGAGTCTCACAAGAACACCAAGATACTTACTGGACTGTTTCCTTAGGATTTATAGATCCATTTAAATTATTTTTCTATCTTGTTAATTTTGGTAAGCAGTATCTATTGTGAATATTATCCATTTCTTTTAGATTTTGCAATTTTGTGGAATATAGGAATGCAACGCATGATTTAATGATTCTATGAATATCCTTGGTGTATTTTGGACATCCTTATTGTGTTTCCCTTTTCATTTCTAATTTTGTAAATTTGGAAATTCTGTTTTTCTTTTAGTTGGTTTGGATAAGGGTTTATCTATCTTGTTGATATTCTCAAAGAACCAACTCTTTGTTTCATTGATTCTTTGTATTGTTCTCTTTGTTTCCAGTTTGTTGATTTCAACCCCCAGTTTGATTATTTCCTGCCATCTCTTCCTTTTGGGTGTGCTTGCTTTTTACTATAGAGCATTCAGATGTGCTGTTAAGTTGCTACTCTGAGATCTCCTCGATTTCTTTATGAAGGCACTTAGTGCTATGCATTTCCCTCTTCTTGTTGCTTTCATTGTGTCTCCTAACTTTGGGTTATGCTGTGCCTTCATTTTTATTGAATTCTAGGAAGTCTTTAATGTTTTTTTTTATTTCCTCCCTAATTCAGCAGTCACTCAATAGAGAGTTGTTCATTTCCACGAGTTTTTAGATACCTGTTTTTTTCCCCCCCTGGTTCAATCTATTTGGTTTTTTGTATGCTTCTTGTCCTATATAGGCATCTCCATCTTTAGATTAGGAATTTTTTCTTCTATAATTTTGTTTAAAATATATTTTGGGCCTTTGAGCTGGTATTCTTTTCCTTGTTCTATTACTATTATTCTTAGTTTTGCTCTTTTTGTAGTTTCCTTGATATTTTATATCAGAAATTTTTGGAGTTAATATTTAGTTTGTCAGAAATATTTATTTCTTCTCTCATATTTTCAATGCCTGAGATTCCAACTTCCTTCTAATATATTCTGTTACCAATACTCATGTCTACATTTCCTGTTTGTTTACCTAGATTTTTATCTCCAGAATTCCCTCAATTTGTGTTTTCTGCATTGCTTCTGTTTCCATCGGTAATCCATTCCATCTGTAGGTATTGAAAAGATTTTTTTGGGAGTAACTGGGACTAGTGAGACCCAGGCACACAGGAACTCCACCAGCCCAGTGGCACAGGTTGCTTCCAGTCTGTTTGGGCTGGTGCTTTAAGCAGACCTTGGGTGCAAATTCTGCAGCCAGTCCCACAACACCCAGAAGAAGCTCCACTCCTAGGCGCTCTAAAATGCCCAAGATCTTAGGATCAGAGCTGAGGAGGACACATCTGTCCCAACAGCGTGAATAATTGGGACCATGGGGACCCAGGCACACATGAACTCCACCAGATCAGTGGCACGGGTTCCTTTTGGTCTGTCTAGGCCAGTGCCCTGAGCAGACCTTGGGGGAAAACTCTGCAGCGAGTTCCATAATTTCCAGAAAAAGCTGTACTCCAAGGTGCTGGAACAGACCCAGGATCACAGGATCCCAGAATCACAGGATTCCAGAATCACAGGATCACAGAGACAGCCTGACTCTGAGGAGTTCTGACACAACCTGGATCACAGGAAGGACAGGACCTAGTTAGATTTAGCCAGGTCAAGTATCACTAGAGATAACCAGATAGTGGGATGCAGCATAAGAAAATAAGCAACAGAAACCAAGGTTACTTAGCATCATGAGAATAAAATTCTCCCACCATAGCAAGTCCTGGACAAACCATCACACCAGAAAAGCAAGATTCAGATTTAAATCACTTCTCATCAAGATGATAAAGGACATTCAGAAGGACATAAATAGAACCCTCAAAGAAATACAGGAGGACACTGGTAAACAGCTAGAAGCCCTTCAAGAGGGAACACAAAAATCCCTTAAAGAACTACAAGAAAACACAATCAAACAGGTGAAGGAAATGAACAAAACCATCTAGAATCTAAAAATGGAAATAGAAACAATAAAGAAATCACAAAGGGAGACAAACCTGGAGATAGAAAATCTAGGAAAGAGATCAGGAGTCATAGATGCAAGTATCACCAACAGAATACAAGAGATAGAAGAGAGAATCCCAGGGGCAGAAGATACCATAGAAAACATTGAACAACAGTCAAAGAAAATGCAAAAAGCAGAATGATTCTAACCCAAAACATCCAGGAAATCCAGCGCACAATGAGAAGACCAAACCTAAGGATAATAGGTATAGAAGAGAGTGAAGATTCCCATCTTAAAGGGCCAGTAAATATCGTCAAAAAACTATAGAAGAAAACTTCCCTAACCTAAAGAAAGTGATGCCCATGAGCATACAAGAAGTCTACAGAACTCCAAATAGACTGGATCAGAAAAGAAATTCCTGATCATTCCACATAATGATCAAAACACCAAGTGCACTAAACACAGAAAGAATTTTAAAAGCAGTAAGGGAGAAAGGTAAAAAACGGCAGGCCTATCAGAATTACACCAGACTTCTCACCAGGGACTGTGAAAGCCAGAAGATCCTGGGCTAATGTCATATAGACCCCAAGAGAGCACAAATGCCAGCCCAGGCTACTATACCCAGCAAAACTCTCAATTACCATAGATGGAGAAAACAAAATATTCAATGACAAAACCAAATTTACACAATATCTTTCCACAAATCCTGCCCTACAGAGGATAATAGGCAGAAAACACCAACATAAGGAGCAAAACTGCACCCTAGAAGAAGCAAGAAAATAATCTTTCAACAAACTCACACAAACCTAATTCCACCTCTAACAACAAAAATAACAGGAAGCAACAATTACTTTTTCTTAATATCTCTTAATATGAAAATTGATATTACCAACATATCCTAATCAATTCAAATTCAAAAGTATGAGGAACTGTAAATGTATTGGCTATCATCTGGTGGTGTCTTTAATTTGGTAATTTGAGAAACTGGTCCAATAGTGTACAATCCATATACACTTTCAGCTTGTTTGTACGTGACAGTGTCTTGCTGGGTACCCCATAATGGTCTTGAAACCATGTTTCTCCTATCAGCTTCTCTATTAGTAGGATTGTTTATTTGATGTTTTTACACTATTCTATTGTTTTCAGAACAACTTACATATTTCAAAATTATTTATTCAGCCAAAAGAGATGTAAACAATTAACTTGGGAGATGGCTTGTAAGAGAACAACAAAGAGTGAGATTGAATGCTTTGCCTGATGTTTGTAACTATTGTATCAAGTTTGAAGAAGAAGACTTTACAAGTTACTCTTTCTTTGAGATGAATGCTTTTCCAAATTATCACAGCCAATGAACCAGATTCTTACCCTTACCTAATGTCTGTGCCACCCTCCAAGCAGAATCATTGTTCATTGAAACAGTTGGTGAATGACTTTATGGATAGACCATCTTAATACACACACCATTTCTTAAATAAATGTAACCTGTTCTCTGTGGCTGAGAATGAAGATAATCACTCCAGTCAAATACCTTTGACCATAGCAGAAATCAGTATCCAAAAATCGTGCCTAGAATTCACTCTTTGGCACAGCAGAACTGTCAATTCTCAGCTTAGCTACGATGGAGGTAAAATCCTTTGGTGATGTGAGGATCATTGAAGTATAGCCTTATTACAATGAACTCCAATGTTTAAAAATTGTTCTTGTTTTGGGCTTGTACCACAGTAAGAGCCAAGATTTTAAGCTCTACTAAAAACAAATCAAACAAACAAACAAAAAGACTTTATCTATTTATGTTCATTTAAATGAAAAACTAGTAGTGATATATTAATTTAAAATATATAGCTAATTTGTTTGGAGTTATTTAAAATTTATATTGAGAAAAACGTATGTATTTTCAGTATTGCTGCAGACAAGCTTCTGCAAAAGACTGTTTAATTGATTGCTTTATATCAAACAACTTTCATACTACTCATTTTTATTGCTACAATATTTTATAAATTTTAAAGAATATTACAAAATAAAAAATAACAAAAGGTATTGCAGGTATTGAAGGGGGGTTCTCTGGGAGGAGTTGGGGTACAAAAGGGAAAGAAGAATGTTATGTAATCCTGTTTACTTAAAATATGTAAATGTTATCAAATTCAGATAAACTGAAATTATGTATCTTTTCTCATCATAATGTAATAAAACTTAAATCAATAAAAAAGGAAAATTTTGTTTGTTTCTTTCAAAAATTTCTTTTTTTTTCTCAGCTTTAAGGGATTTATTTATTTCCTCCATTTTTTGTTTGCATTTTTTCTTGATTTCATTAGGGGATTTATTCATTTCCTTTTTAAGAATTTCTGTCATATTTATAAAGTTCACTGTGAGGTCCTTTTCTTGTGCTTCAGTTGTGCTGGCATATTTAGGGTATGCAGGAGGATAGTTGGGCTCTGGTGGTGATACATTATGTTGCCTGTTGGTGATTGTGTTCTTATCCTGCTTTTCAGGCATTTGGTTTGGGATGATTATAGGTCTAGGTAGAGATTTTTGCTTTTGGTTTTGTTTGGTGGGTGTTTTATTCCTTGGGTTATATTTACTCTCTGGTATTCTGATCTGTGTGACCTGTGGTTGAGCAGAGGGGCTCTATGCCTGAGTTGGATCTGGACTTCTGGAAGCAGACATGGCCTCTGGTTCAGCACGGGTTCTCTGTTGTTGCTCTGGGCTGGGATTGGTGAGTAGGGGAAGGGTTGTGTCAGGGTACACTAAGAAAGTGGAGGGGATTCAAGAGCAAGTCAGTCTATCTGGAGTTCTGGAATCTGACTGGCCTCTGGTTCAGCAGTGAGTCTCAGTCTGAGTTTGTTTACTGTTCTTCTTGCGAGTGTGGCCTTCACTTGATCAGGGGATACAGGCTTGAGTTGGGGCCAGGGACAAGGAGAAGTTGTGATGGTGGTGGAGGGATGATGAAGGATTTTGTCTATGGCAACTGAGGGAATGATAGTGTTCCACAGTCAGCCTGCCTACCTGTTCTTCTGGCTGGCATGGCTTGCACTTGAGTAGGGTATGTCTGCCTGAAATGTATGATATTTCTAATAGATTGTGAGGTAGCATGTACTGATAAGTGGAGACAACATGTATATTTACATCAGACCAGAAAATCTGATTTGTCTACACAAGTCTTGTTTGTGAAAAGGGTTCTGTTATTATATTCCTCTAGCTTCTGCTTCTTCTTGAACCATCTCTGCACACATGCTGTTTCTCATTTCATAATATATGTTACATATATGTTATGCATACTATATATAATTTGAAGAAAATGAAGCTCTGTATCATGAATATGAATTACTTAATGCTTTAAGAGTTTCCTTGAGAACATTTTTAAATTCACAGAAGATTTCACATGACGATATTAAGATACCATTATAAACCCACATATACATACATTGTCCCCTTTATGAGCATCTTATATAAACAAATGTTGCTACAACTAGGGAGTGAGTACTGAGGTCAACACTGATTGAAGTTCACAGTTATTAGACTTACATTTGGCACACCATATTGTATTTAGCTGTCCTATCTCTTTAGTCTTTTCTTGGTTGGGATATGTTTTCAGAAGATCCTTGTTTTAAATAATTCTGATTAGCAGGATGACTGATACTATAGGATATTCTTCTATTAAATCTGAGAAATTATTTTTGAGGAGGTAGATGACAGGTGTGAAATGCTAGTCTAATTGCACTGTACATAGGGTCTAAATTATAAAAGTATTATAGACAGCTGGCCTCACCTGATGGTCTACTTCGGGTAGGCTATTTCAAAGCATACCTTCTTTTTATCTTCTCAATCTTTTATTTCTTTAGAAAACATTTACTCTCTCACTCTCTCACACAACATAGCCCAACTGAAGCCTCCCCACCTTCCCGTCCTCCCTCCAACACCTCAGTTATTTCACAGATCTACTGCTCCCTTACTTCCTTTCAGAAAACTCAGGCCTACTCTGCTCATGGGACACCATTCCTCCTACTGCATTGCCTTGACCAGCTCTGATAAGAGTGTTTATATATAAAATCTTACTGTGTCTTGCCATGCCATGGCTGTTTGATTAAAAATATACCTTTTAAAGGATTAACTGTGGGTACTTCATAACCTTTTTGGAGACTCATCCCTGGAAAAGATTATTTTTTCCCTCTTGGCAGTTATTAATTGCCTCTAGGTCTTATAACAATAAAAATAGGTCATGATTTTGAGAGAGAAGAGGGAACCTGGTAGGGATTGGAGGAAAGAGAAGAAGGAAAAATGATATACTATATTTTAAATAAGGGTAAAATCAAAACCCTGATTTTTTTCTTCCATTTTTTTCTACAGTATAATTTTTGGAAGGATATTGTTGTACATAGCTCATACTGTGGTGGGATATTGGGTTAGGTTTTCCAAGAGAGAGAATACTTTATCTGCCTGTATCTATCCAAGTTCTTCACAGTGGTATATGGTATTCTTAGTTGTCTCAGCCTTGTTTATGTTTATCATTGAAAATGTAATCTCTTAGTAACTCATTCAACCTTGTATGCCTTGGACATTCATACTTCCATCTCTTCCCATTGTCTGATATTTTTCCATTTCTTTGATATTCTTGGTTTCCATTTAAACACATAGGGATATATATATATATATATATATATATATATATATGCATATATATATGTATGTGTGTGTTTATGAATATATCTTTGTATATCTGCTACAATGTGTTTCTCAATTCTTTGTTTAAATTTTCATGTCTTTTACAACTCTTTTATTTATTATAATCAGTATAAAGATCATGATAGACAGTCCTTCCTTCTTTTTTCTTTGTTTGTTTGTTTCTTTCTTTTTTTCTTTCTTAGTTTCCTCCATTCTTTACGTCTGTTTTGCCTCTGTTTTTTAATTCAATTTCTATAGTTTTTGCTTCTTCAGTTAACTGATTTCTCTGTCACCTCCATTCTACTATAAAGACTACATTTTAAAAAGATTATTCTCTTAAATATTTTTCAATTTTAAAAAGGAAAAACATAGTTACAGATACAAAGAATTGTATTTAGATTTTTTATTAACATTAGATTTTTATTAACTTTTTTTTTAAACTTTCCTTTCTTTCTTTCTTTCTTTCTTTCTTTCTTTCTTTCTTTCTTTTTTTTTGGTTTTTTGAGACAGGGTTTCTCTGTGTAACCCTGGCTGCCTTGGAACTCACTCTGTAGATCAGGCTGGCCTTAAACTCAGAAATCCACCTGCCTCTGCCTCCCAAGTGCTGGAATTAAAGGCGTGCGCCACCACTGCCCAGCTGGGAGCCCTAACTTTCATGTGGTCTCTACACATAAGCAGCTTTTAGGATTACTTTATTACATTGCATTTACATCTTCTTCTTCCCCCAAAGACAAAGTCTGGAGCTGTTGCCCAAAGGATTGGAAGCTGTTTGGTTCCCACTGCTACTTGGTTTCCAGAGATACTTCATCAGCAAATTGGAAGAAGAGTCAGGAGAACTGTTCCCGCATGGGTGCTCATCTGCTGGTGATCCATAGCCAGGAAGAGCAGGTGCATGCTGGGAGAGACTGGGGCCTGGGCCCAACATGCTGTCTGCCTGTTTCTGCTAAGAGGGATTTTTGTTGTCTTGAATATTGGTGCCATAGCATAAGGCTTTCCACCAGATAGGCAGGAATAGTGGCTTTAGCCTTTGCCTTCTACAGTTTGGTCCTGAGTCAGTGGTAGTAAATCCCAAGGGACCATGGCCTCAGAAATGCAGCACATGAGGAAGGAGGGAAGGATGAAACATCTCTGCTTGAAAGACCAGTTTGTGATTTCTGCACTCTAATGCTTCCTGTAGTATCAACCGCCTTACAGAGAAGGGTGCTGGCAAACAGGACCAAATTAGAAAGATCATGACCAGCCACCAGAAGTGTATTATCTGAAGCTATGAATGGAGAATGATTAGATAGATGTATCAAAATCTCTCATACACAACTATCAAGAATGGTGTTAGTGAAGAAAGGAGTGGAGTAAGTCTGAGATGAGAATTCATTGTGATCATGGAAAGAGATTGTTTCTAGAATTGTGAAAATATGAGTCATGACTTTGACAATGTCCTGATAATCTGGAGGAGATCTGCACTTCTGGGCCAGGGATGGAGGGTTGGGGAAGAAGTGCACTCCTGGTGGCAGGGACTATATTCCTGAAGGGGGAGAGAATACATACACTCCAGGGTAGAGGATAGGATGTGTGCTCCTGGACGGGGGAGGCTCTTATATTTCTTGAAGAAATATTCAAGAATATTCTCATTTCTGTGTAACCAGAAAGAAATCAGTCAAAATATCACAGTGTACCTCTACAATGTACAATAACTGATATTAATCTAAATTTTGAAAACTATTTAAGGGACTAGAGAGATGAAGTAGCATTTGATTATTATGTGTGTGCATTTGTGTGTCATATTGAACCCTGTAGTACTGTATCATTGAAATCATTTTTAAAAAGTCTTATAAGAAATTTTGTAACAGAAAATGAATCATTCAGTCCAGCTGTATCTTTGTTTCCCCTTAGGCTTTCATCACTGGGATCCTGAGTACTGATGCTTCTTATTATATAGGCTTGAGGGATACAGGTCATCAACAATGGCGATGGATTGATAAGACACCATACAAAGAGAGTGCCACGTGAGTCTAAACTTACATAGAGGCGTTCTTGGTCCTGTAGCATGAGAAGAATTTGGGGTGTTCCAGCTGTGGCTTATGAAATGAAAATAATCCCCTACTGTTGTAATTGCTAGAGATGGAGTAATTTTTACTCTCCCATTTATTCATCACAAGAATCTTATGAGACACACATTACTGATATTCTCAGTACAGATGAGGAAATTAAGTTTGAAGAATATAGAATATAAGAAACAAGGGCACCCAATCAAGGTCCTTATAACTTGATGTGTTTTATTTTGCTTTTAACTTTTCAATAAGCATCTTAAAAATATACTTTAATTCATTTTTATTTATGTGTCTATACGTGTATTTCTGTGAGGGTCTACTCTACGTATTTGGATGTGTGTGGAGCCTATAATAGGGTGTTGGATCTCTTGGACCTGGGTGGTTCAGGTGGTTGGACCTGGATAATATGAGTTCTGGGAACATAACCCTCATTTTTTTTGAAAAACAGCAAGCACTCTTAACATTTGATCTACCTGTCTAGCCTTCATTTATACTTTCATAAGAAAAATTGATGTCAAGATCATAACTGATTATTTCTGATAAATCAAAAGCCCTCAATGTGATGTGGTTGTGTTTCATATTTATGTAATAAGTTAAAAACTTTTACTACCTTAGTATGTTTCCATATTATGTTCTGATATTTGATTTGAAAAAATATGCAATGTTGTGTTTTAAAACAAACCCCAACATTTGATTTTACCAGTGCAGACTCAGGAGCCAGCTGCTAAGATGAAATCTTGCTCTCTCAGAAATGAAGAGAAAGCACCCACTTGACCTTCCTACTCATCCCATGTCCCTGAAGAAAAAAGTCCCTTCTCCATGTTGTCTAAAATACCTAGGAACTTAATGTTCCTCCTTTACTTTCTGTGCATCTTTCTAGCCACCCTTCAGACTACCTCTCACTCTCAATGGTATTTTCTTATGTTCACTCACTGTCAACTGCTTGTTTCACTATCTCTCTATGGTTGACTTTTTTTTAACTCCCAATTACAGAAATATGTTGGATTAAAAATATATACTAGGACTGAGCCACACAACAACTTGTTTATAATAAACAGAAAACTCTTGGATTAAAGAGCGAGCCACACTACAGCTACAAAAAAGGTTTTTCCAGTTTATTATCTTGGGGTCACAAAGTGACCAAACATCCTGCAGCAATAGTGAGGCTATTGTTCTCAATTTTCAGAGAAGACAACTAGGACTCCAGAATTTTAAATTATTTGTTCTTGATGACAGAAATAAACAGATTATGTAGAGATTTCATCAAGTTCTCCAGTCTCTACGATAGTTCTTTTGTATAATGGAAAAGTTTTGTTAAAACATGAGAGTACGAGAGACCTTTTCAACATCTAAGTGACTGTAATGGGTTGACTGTCCCCTGGCACCAAACCTAAGAATGAAGAACTAGCCTCTGGGATGTGAGCTGGAATGACAGCTAAGTACTAAGCTAAGAGAAGATTGAGTGCTGGGGGCCCTGTTATCCAGGGAAATGTGAGATATGGGTGATCGAGAAGGATTGACTTGAATCTTACTTGAATCTGATCTCCACAAATTCCAACCTCATCCTCAGCCTTGCTTCCTGTTGCTTCTTCTTTTCAAGCATTATTGTAGGAAACACCCTGATGCTCTTTCCTCCCTTTCAGATTCTGGCACAATGGTGAGCCCAGCAGTGACTTTGAAAAATGTGTTACAATAAATCATCGTTTGACAACTGGATGGGGCTGGAATGATGTCCCTTGCAGTGATAAACAAAAGTCAGTTTGTCAGGTGAAGAAAATATGCTTATGAATCACACATTCTCCATGGGCATTCAATTCATTGTTATCTACCATTACACGGACACCTGGGAAGTTCTACAAGTGTAAGAGATTTTCACCGAATTTAAGTGGGCAGCAAGTGTTTATGCACATGAAAACACTGGCCCACATATATCCTTGTGTATTTATTCACCTATTCTGTCATAAAATGAACTTTCATTGAGAATTTTCTATGTACCAGAGAGTATACAGAGTTCCTTTTGGGCACACGTGGAGCTTTTTGGCATCTCATTTACTCATTTCATTTACTCAAGCAATTGTATGATATGTTCTCTTGATCTGTCCTTTTTTCTGTTTTTTTTTTTTTTTTAATATATCTTGGATTTATTACCATTAAATTGAGAAGTAAAATTATATATATTTAAGTGTCTGGATTGGTACACACACATATTTACTATGAAATATACATATATATTTACTGTGAAATAATTATCCAAAGCAGGTTAATGACACCTTCCATTACTTAACATCATTGCCATATTGTGTGTGTGTGTGTGTGTGTGTGCATTAAGAATACTTATGCCGAGTAACTGGCACCCAAAGTTGATTGCAGACATCTCCACCGGTGGCATCCTTTCCCAGATCTGGGCTCAGCATGACTGTCCTTCTTGGAGAGTGGTGGCTTCAGTGGTGGACTCGTTCTGGCACCTAAGTAGCCTAGTGGTGAAGCCCTGAGCCTTCTTGTTTCTGCTGGGGACGCTCACTTCTCTGTGGCTGTTCCTTGCCCTCCTTGCAGCCTTTGCTGGGCTTCAAAACCAAGGGCGTCATCACTAAGCGCCGTAAAGACTGCTACATTGGCGGGTACAAGCATACATGTGAACCTGAAGGCTGGAAGAGAGTCTGAGGACACAGGAAGAACAGTTGGCACCTTAGTAGGAGAAGGGCCTAGTACAAACAGTTGTGTGAAGCAAGTTCTCAGGTTCTTCGTCCACACAAGGTCACATGCTGATGGTTTACAACCCTGAACTCTGCAGAAAGCCTCTGATGGGCCCAGACAGCAAGAGGTGAGGAGCAGGAACCCACTTAGCCAACAGAAGACTGTGGGCCAGGGTGATTGGACCGGCCTGGCTGTAAGCACCCCTCCCATGCTGGTCACTTTAGTTCTGCCTCTTGGACTTGGGAGGCAATACAACTAAGATGTGAGTCCCAACTCCACCATTTTCAGCTGTGTGACATTCTGCTCTGGATGCCTCAGTTCCCTGGCTATAAGATGGGAAATTATGAGTTTCAGAACTATAATGTTAGAGTCAGAAGAATGTGGCATGCAGCAGATTTCTTGGTGTATGCCTGTCACTGTATTAGTAATACAGGATGCGTGGTTTCAGGCCCCAGGATAAGGGACTGAGGTATATATTTTACAGGTATTTATCAAAGCAGACTTGGCCTCCAGGTTCTCAGAACATCCCTCAGTCCCTATCTGTTATACCCTGCCCCCGACCCTGAACTTTCCAGCCCAAGGGCTGGGCTGCTCCTCTCCCAGAGGCTCCTCCCTATGTAATCCAAACATTTTGGTCTTCCTCCTCCTCTTCCTCCTTTTTTCCCTCTGTTTATCTGTCTATCTCTCTCTGTCTCTCTGTTTCTATCTGTCTCTGTCTCTGTCTCTCTCTCTCCCTCTGTGCATAGGCATACCTTTCTTTCTTCTCCTCCCCCACTTTCCCCATGGTGACCTCTTTGCCCTTGGTCTTTGTGGCTAGTGAACTCACCCACACAAGAGCAGTTTCCCAATAAACCTGCCTTGAATATAATCTAATCTGGCTTGAACTGGCTCATTTCACTAAAGGTGGAGAAATGAACTGTCACAGGACAAAAAAAAAATACTTATGCCATTTAAAGAAACATGGATACACAGGATGGTGCTAGCAATTATCATTCTATTGTACCATGGATCTCAGTATTTCCATTTATTTTATCTGGCAGTTTCCCTTCATCAACATGTCAGAGATCCCAGCACCCCACCCTTTACAACCATATATTCTTCCTTCTAATTCTTGAGATTATTTGATAAATTGTAAGTAATTATTATAATGTTTGACAGATTATCTCTCCATTTAATCTCTCTCACAATTCATGAAAAGCAGCAGCCCCAGCCACCAACATGCAGTGATTCCTGTTTTGTGTGATGTTTAAGAACATTACTGGATTACAGTTTAAATGTAGATAAATAAAGAATGAAAAATAAGGCCCAACGTGCTGATGTAGCTACAGTGCTGACTCAAGAAATGTGAATTTACATACTGACTATAAAATATGAGAAATACTAAATATTCTTTATTAGATATTTTACGAAAACCACACTAAATGCCTTTCAGTAAGTAAAAGGTAGCATCTCCTGACACAAGAAATTCTGACTAAATTGGCATAGAGAAGAAGAATACACAATTGATTTCTTTTTTTCAAACACTTCATGTAGCAAGCTAAGGGTGACGAAAGGAAACAGACACATCTTTTAGTTCCAATACAGTCATGTAAGCAGTTCCATAAGTCAGTCTGTGAACTAGAACTACATCAGCCTCTGAGGCAGCATTTCCATCTTGGTGGAATATTGAACACTGCTAATTAAGTCAAATCTTCTCTTTAGAAAAGGAAAGCAGGGATAGTATTCCCGAAGCTGGAACTAATGATTTTAAAAAGGATCACATTCATCCTACCATGAGTAAATTTTACTCAAACCCAATAAAATATTCTGCTAGTCCTTCATGACCTGGATTCTGATGTATGAATCAAATCAGGGCACAGATTAAAAGCCATGAGACAGTTGGTTTGTAGTAAATAGGCAGTCATTAGTAGTGTCTTTAAGGCAAGGCATGGAGTCCACTTCTTCTCCTGTCTTCTTAATCCCAGTAAGGGCCATCCCTGATCCAGGGATTCTCAGATCCTCCATCAGCATACTCACCCCAGAAGATGTCTGTGTGCTTGGTTACATTTGTGTGAAGTGATTCAGTCCAGAAATGTGTTGCCTCTCCTTCCTAAGCATAATTCTAACCCAAAATCTTATCTTTCTTAATAAAACACTTGTAATTGTTATTATTAATTATTAATCATCATTATTAATTTATTCACTTTACATTCATCTTACTGCCTCTCTCCTGGTTCCTCTTCCCACAATCCTTACTTCCTTGCTCTGTCCCCTTCTCCTCTGAGTTGATGGGGACACCCTGGCTATCCCCCAACACTGGCTAGACAATTCCTTTCCCACTGAGTCTAGACAGGCAGCCCAGCTAGAAGAGTATATCCCAGGGACAGGCAACAGCTTTTGGGACAGCCCCTGCTCTAGTTGTTTGGGACCTACATGAAGACCAAGCTGCGCATCTGCTACATATGTGAGGGGAGGCCTAGGCCTGAGTGGTTCAATCTCTGAGATCCCCAAGGATCCACATTAGTTGACTCTGTTGTTCCTTCTGTGGAGCTCAAAATCCTTCCCCTTACTCTTCCATAAGGGTCCCAAGCTCTATCCACTGTTTGGCTGTTGGTGTCTGCATCTGTCTGAGTCAGATGCTGGGTGAAGCCTCTCGGAGGACAGCCATGCTAGAGTCTTATCTGCAAGCATAATGGAGTATTATTGATAGTGTGCTTTTAGAATGAAATTTTCTTACTTTTATTTTAATGACTGTTTTAGTCAGTGTTTCTATTCCTGCACAAACATCATGACCAAGAAGCAAGTTGGGGAG
>JADRCD010155413.1:19693-40176 GCA_019843815.1 Montemys delectorum | reverse complement strand
CCCCAATGAAGGAGTTAGAGAAAGGTTCTATGGAGCTGAAGGGTTTGCAGCCCCTTAGGACGAACAACAATTACTAACTAGTACCCTCAGAGCTCCCAGGGACCCAATCATCAATCAAGGACTATACAGGTGTTTTGACTATTATGTGGCAGGAGGAATTTCTTTTCTGGTCCAGTCTATTTGGAGTTCTGTAGGCATCTTGTATGCTCGTGGGCATCTCTTTCTTTAGGTTAGGGAAGTTTTCTTCTATAATTTTGTTGAAGATATTTACTGGCCCTTTAATTTGGAGGTCTTCACTCTCTTCTATACCTGTTATCCTTAGGTTTGGTCTTCTCATTGTGTCCTGGATTTCCTGGATGTTTTGAGTTAGAGTCTTTTTGCATTTTGTATTTTCTTTGACTGTTCTGTCAATGTTGTCTATGTTATCTTCTGCCCCTGAGATTCTCTCTTCTATCTCTTGTATTCTGTTGGTGATGCTTGCATCTATGTTTCCTGACTTTTTCCTTAAGTTTTCTAACTCCAGGGTTGTCTCTTTTTGTGATTTCTTTATTGTTTCTACTTCCATTTTTAGGTTCTGGATGGTTTTACTCAATTCCTTCACCTGTTTGTTTGTATTTTCCTGCAATTCCTTAAGGGATTTTTGAGTTTGCTCTTTAAGTGCTTCTACTTGTTTACTTTTGATCTCCTGTAATTCTTTATGGGATTTTTTTTTTTGTTTCCTCTTTAAGGGCTTGTACCTCTTTACCTGTGTTCTCCTGTATTTCTTTAAGGGAGTTATTCATATCCTTCTTAAGTTCCTCTATCAGCATTGTGAAATGTGTCTTTAGATCCAAATCTTGCTTCTTCAGTGTTTTGGGATATCCAGGACTTGCTGGGGTGAGAGTACTAGGTTCTGATGAAGCCAAGCAGTCTTGGTTTCTGTCGGTAGGATTCCTGCATTTGCCTTTCGCCATCTCTTGATCTCTGGTGTTAGATGTTCTTGGTGTCTCTGACTAGAGCTTGTCCTGTCCCTGCTGCTCTGCAACTCCCCTTCGACTCCTGAGGCCTGTGGCTCCCAGTTGGTCCTGCCTGAGTCTCTAGGTGAAGGCACACCTCGGAGGCAGGCTCTCCACTAGCAGGGAAGGGGCAGAGATGGTCCCTGATCCAGCTCTGTCACTCGGAAGCTGAGAGGATCCTGTCCCTGCTGCCCTGCAACTCCCTTGCAATTCCTGAGGCATGTGCCTCCCGGCTGCTCCCGCCTTAGAAAGTCACCGGAGAGAAAATGGTGGCTCTCACCTGAGTCTCTGGGCTGAAGCATGCCCTGGAGGCGGGCCCTCCACTAGCAGGGAAGGGGCAGAGATGGTTGCTGATTCTGCTCTCATCTAATTTCTTTATGAACATATTTAGTATTATGAATTTTCCTCTTAGCACTGCTTTCATTGTGTCCCGTAAGTTTGGATATGTTGTACCTTCATTTTCATTGAATTCTAGAAAATCTCTTCCTTCTTTCTTTCTTTCTTTCTTTCTTTCTTTCTTTCTTTCTTTCTTTCGTTTTTCTTTTTTTCTTCCCAGACAAAGTGATGATTGACCAGAGAGTTGCTCAGTTTCCATGAGTACATGGGCTTTCTGTTGTTTCTGTTGTTGGTGAAGTCCAGCATTAATCTGTGGTGATTTGATAGAATGCATGGGTATTTCAATCCTTGTGTATCTGCTGACGCTTGCCTTGTGTATGATTTTATGGTCAGTTTTGAAGAAGGTTCAGTGAAGTGCTGAGAAGATGATTTATTCTTTTGGTTTGGAGTGAAAGGTTCTGTCAATATCTGTTTCATTCATTTGGTTTACTTCATTTGTTAACTTCATTGTTTTTCTGTTTAGTTTCTATTTTGATGATTTGTTCACTAGAGAGTGGGTTGTTAAAGTCCTCTGTCCATTATTATTGTTCAGTGTTCAATGTGTAATTTGAGCTTTACTAAAGTTTCTTTCATGAATGTGGTATCCTTGCATTTGGGGCATAGATGTTCAAAATTGAGACTTCATATTGGTGGATTTTTCCTTTGATGAGTATGAATTGTACTTCCCCATCTCTTTTGATTGCTTTTGGTTAAAAGCATAGTATACAGATTGGCTATTGCAGGTGTAGGTGCAGATTGGAAGGAGCAATTTATTTATTATTATTTTTATTAGATATTAGAATAGCTACTCCAGCTTGTTTCTTGGGTCCATTTACTTGGAAAGCCTTTTTATTCCCAGCCTTCTACTGATGTAATTTCTATCTTTGTTGCTGAGGTATGTTTCTTGTATGTAGCAGAATGATGGATCCTGTTTATGTAACCAGCCTGTGTCTTCTTATTGGTAAATTGAGCCCATTGATGTTGAGAGATATTAATGACCAACAATTATTAGATCCTGTTTTTGTTGTTGTTAGAGGTGTTACTGTGTGTATCTGATTCTCTTCTTTTGGTGTTGCTGAGAAATAATTGATTTTTTGTGTTTTCTTGGATGTAGTTACCCTTCTTGTATTGGGGTTTTTCTTCTAATATCCTTAGTATGGCTCAATTAGTAGAAAGATATTGGTTGAATTTGGTTTTGTCATGTAATGTCTTAGTTTCTCCATCTCTGGTGATTGAGAGTTTTTCTGGGTATAGTAGTCTAGGCTGGAAACTCTGGTATCTTAGGGTCTGGAAGACATCTAATGTCCATAATCTTTTGGCTTTTAGAATCTTTGTTGAGAAGTCAGGCGTAATTCAGATAGGTCTGTCTTTATATGTTACTTGTTTTTTTCTTTCACAGCTTTTAATATTCTTTGCTTTGAACATTTAGTGTTTTGATTATTATATGTGGGAGGATTTTCTTTTCTGATCCAATCAATTTGGTGTTCTGTAAAGCTTCTTGTACATTTATAGACATCTCTTTATCAAGTTTAGGAAAGTTTTCCTCTATGATTTTGTTGAAGATAGTTTCTGGCCCTTTCAACTGGGAATATTCATCTATTTCTTATTATTCTTATTCTTAGGTTTGATATTTTCATAATGTACCAAATTTCCCGGATGTTTTGAGTTAGGAACTTTTTATATTTGACATTTCCTTTGACTGATGTATCAATTTATTCTATGATATCTTTTATGCCTAAAGTTCCCTCTTCTATCTCTTGTATTTGGTTAGTAATGGTTCTGTCTGTTATTCCTAATCTCCTTCCTAGATATTTGATCTCCAATGTTGTGTCCATTTGTGTTTTCCTTATTGCCTCTATTTCCATTTTTAGGTCTTGGACCATTTTATGAATTCTCTTCACCTATTTGAGTGTATTTTTTTGTGCTTCTTTCTTTGTTTCTTCCTTCCTTTCTCTCTCTCTCTTCTTTCTTTCTTTCTTTCTTTCTTTCTTTCTTTCTTTCTTTCTTTTTTTCTTGGATATTTTCTTTATTTACATTTCAAGCATTATCCCCTTTCCTAACTCCCCCCTCAAAAACTTATATCCCATACCTACTTCCCCTGCTTCTATGAGGGTATTCCCCCATTCACCAACTCCTGCTTCAGATCCCTGCCATTCCCCTACCCTGGACCACTGAAAGTTCACAGGACCAAGGGCCTCTTCTCCCATTGATGCTGGACAAGGCCATCTTCTGCTACATATATGGTTAGAGCCATGGATTCCTCTACATGTACTTTTTGGTTGGTGGTTTAGTCCCTGGGAGTTCTGGGCTGTGTAGTTGGTTAATAATATTGTTCTTCCTATGGAGTTGCAAACCTCTTTCCTGTACTTCCTTAAGGGATTTTGTTTGTTTGTTTGTTTCCTCTTTAAGGGCTTCTACCTGTCTGATTCTGTTTTCCTGTATTTATTTAAGAGAATTATTTATGTGTTGTTCGAAGGCCTCTATCATCTTCATGAAATGAGATTTAAGGTAACAGTCTTATTCTTCAGATGTGTTATAGTTGGAATATGATGGTACCATATTACATTGGTTTCTGTTGATTATGTTTTGCACTTGCCTTTTACTGTCTGATTGTCTCTGCCCTTGCATGGCTTGTGTATGGTAGAGCAAAGTGCACAGATTGGCTACTGTAGTTATACGGGCAGAATGGAAGATGTAATCATAGCTCCATGGTAATAGTCAATCATCTCTCATATATCATAAGAAGACTTACAAAGAGTTTGCCTTTCCTATAGGTTCATATTGTATCATAAGTATTAAGCTGTGAGGACCTGCACTGCCTATCTTCAACTCCCTGTGTAAGAGCTATGGCCCCACATAGAGTTCTAATAGTTCTCCCACATCTCTAAAAAGATCTCAGCACTTTTTCAATGTTATAAACTTTCAGTTAACATATCCTTAATAACCAACTCTATTATTTTCTCTGTCATTTTTCCTTCTAGCATAATTACCATTCCCAAATCACATTCCTCAGAAGTAATTGGAACACCATAAATAGGAAAGAACTATAATATGTGTATGAAACTTCAGCTTGTACTACAACTTCCCCAGCATGATTGACAAATTTACCAAAATTGTCTCAAACTTAAAATGTTTTCAAATACCATCCTATAGTTTATCTTTTCATCTTATCTGAGCCAGGAAGTGATGACATAATGTCACTAGAAGTTTGGAAGTTAGAAATAGAACATGGCTTACACACAACTCTCTGTGGGAAAGGACATATCACATCATAATTTACTCTCAGTCCCCAGGTAAATACTGAATTCTTATTTGCTTTTGTCCATGTCTTCCCACATCAAATACACTGGAAATATCCAGAAATAAAGGCATGCATACATGGTATAAACGGAGAATGAATTGAATACAGCACAGTTTGCAAATGCAAGGGAAATGTCCCTTCAGAGATAACAGAATTTATCATCCTCACAGATTGAATGACTAACATCACCTAGAAAACAAAACAGCTAGTACAACAAACACCTAATCAATGTTACATCTTTCCCTAACAGTTGGATAAAATATCTAGCAAAGGTTTTTAAAACCATTTTACTGATAAGAAAAAAATCATATCATAAGTCAAAAATTTAATGCAAAGACACTCTTACTGACATTTAAAGAATTGAAATAAAAATTCATTTCTTCAAGCTCAATCTTTTTTGTCACAAAAGCAAGAGATTTCTTCCTCCCTTGCATGTTAATATCAAGAAAATATATTTGGTAGGAAAAATCCATAAAAAGATAGAAATGGAGACGAGAAAAGAACATTATACCACCATTGTATGGTTAGCAAGAGACAGAGGCAACAAATTGCAACTTAGACTTTGGAGGCCCCAGAATGCCACCTGCAGAGCAGAGACATTAATAACCTCAGTAGTCAGGTAAGAAACAAAAAACAAATTAGATTCTGTAGGGCTCTGTTAGACCTGGATACCAGAAAAGAGAGGTACAAATGTATTATTTTCATCTCAATGGTATCTTTGTAATTTGAAAGCTGTTAATTTCATTGATTGAGTTAGCAATGTTGAGTAATTAAGAGCAATGAAGGGATAATCCTGAGTCCTCAGAGAAAACAGAACAGCTGTTCCTGATAGGATCACCCCAGGCTTATTACCTGCTGTTTGGAACTCTTGAAAGTAGCCCACCGTGCCAGGCTGCACACAATAGTTAGTATCTTCATATTTCCTTTAGAATTTTAATGCAGGATACTATGTATCAAGCACAGGGGGCAGGTACTTCATTCCACCAAGGACCAAGTTTTTTGCCTTTTACCAAGCTTTTTTCTTTCCTTTAGATGACAATTTTATTTGGGATATAGACCAGGAGGCTCATTTTCTCCCGAATCTACAACCTTTCCAAAACCTTGCTGGAGCCAGGACCAGGATTGGGAAAGGTACTACTAGAATCTGCTAATGTCTGTGTCCAAGCCCTGTCTTCCTTCCCTGTTCTCTATTTTATGCTGATAATAAAGGTAAACATGGAATCTTATTTCTCTGCAACATCTTTACAAAATGGAACTAATTAGACCATTTGGGAGAGTGGCATGTGGTTCAGAGAAACACACATTCTAAGAAAGTGCCAATTTCAAATACACTTTCTTACTGTGTCCACGAATCTATGACATATGCTAAAATTTTAATGCTCTAGAGTCCTGGCTACATTTTCCATATAGCCTTTTGTATAATGCTTAATGTTTTGATTTGGGTTTGAGGATACACATGCTGTGTATACTAGACTGTAACACAGTACTGGTAACAACATGTTTTCTAGAAAAATAACAATGCCTGAGAAGTTTGTCAAAAACATGCTATCTTCATCCACATTTCTGAAATCTGTGTTTCGACATGCTCTTTACATGATGATTTTGCATGATGATTGAGATGCAATGTCATTGAGTTATTATTTCATAATTGCCATTTTGTGACATAACATATATGAAGACAAAAATCTTTTGACTCACAGGAGAATCACAGGAGCCACAACAATTCCAAAAACACAATTCAAAATGTTTTAGATTATATGAGGTCGTAATTGCAGATTTCTTGCAATAGTCCTAATTTTCAGTTAAAATGTATTTCTGAAAATTATTTGACTCTTTTCATCCTACCAACAACTAAATATTTAAGCTGCCATCCTCTGTGAATATGTGGGTTATGGTAGGAGAGAGCCAAATGATAAAGGTTAGTTTCTAAGCTTTTCATGACTAATGGTTTTTGTAGCACTGGGTATCTCAGAAATATCCTCAAAATAAGAGTGTGCTATAAAGAATAAAATTGGAGCAGCCACTTTCCTCAAATCATGAATCATACTCAAGTGGCTGGACCCTCTATATGTGTCTTGATTAGGGTTTCCATGGCTGAGAAAAGACACTATGACCAAGGCAACTCTTATAAAAGACAACATTTAGTTGTGGACGGCTTACAATTTTAGAAGTTCAGTCCATTGTCATCACGGCAGGAAGCATGGCATCGTCCAGGAAGACACAGTGCTGGAGAAAGAGTCAGGAGTTCTACATCTTTCCAGATTTGGAACTAGAAAATATCATCCTGAGCAAGGTAACCCAATTACAAAGAACACACATGGTATACATGCAATGATAACTAGATATTAGCCCCAAATCTAGGAATACCCAAGATACAATTCACAGACCACATGAAGCACAGGAAGAAGGAAGACCAACGTGTGGATGCTTCAGTCCTTCTTAGAAATGGGAACGAAATACTCGCAGGAGCAAATGTAGAGACAAAGTGTGGAGCAGGAACTGAAGGAAAGGCCATCCTGAGACACCCCACCTGTAGATCCATCCCATATACAGTCAACAAATGCAGACACTATTGTGAATGCCAAGAGGTGTGTGCTGACAGGAGACTGATATAGCTGCTTCCTAATAGTTTCTGCTGGAGCCTGACAAATGCAGAGGCAGATGCTCACAGCCTATTAGTAGGCTGAGCGAAGGATTCCCAATGGAGGAGTTAGAGAAAGGACTGAATGAGCTGAAGGAGTTTGCAACCCCATAGGAAGAAAGACAATATCAACCAACCAGAGCTCCCAGGGACTAAACCATCAATCAGTATACATGGAGGGACCCATGGCTCCAGCCGCATATGTTGCAGAGGATGGTTTTGTTGACCATCAATGGGAGGGGAGGCCCTTGGTCTTGTGAAGGCTTGATGCCACATTGTAGGGGAATTCGAGGGCAGGAAGGCAGGAATGAGTGGGTGGATGAGGGAACACTCTCATAGAGACAAGGGGAGGGAGAATGGAATAAGGGTTTTCCAGAGAGTGCTGGAAACTGGGAAAGAGGATAACATTTGAAATGCAAATAAAGAAAATATCCAATAAAAAAAAGAATTCTACATCTTGATCTGAAGGCAGTCAGAAGACTCTCTTCCTGTCAGCTAGGAGGAGGGTCTCAAAGCTGACCCCCACAGTGACATACTTCTTCCAACAAGCCTACACCTTCTAATAGTGCCATTCCCTGGGTAAAGAACATTCAAACCACTACAATAGCCATTGGCATCTTTTTACAGTGTAATTAACAAAAGGGATACAAGATGGCTTTTTGGACCACAGATGCTTTGTACTATGTAACTTCAACACAGAAAGAATCACAACGTATTTGGGAAGCCAAGTGAGAATTATCAACATCAATAGGATGTTATACTATAGAATTATAGATTTCAAAAAGATAATTTCATTGCATAAACTGGGCAATCGTTTCATTTCTATTTCATGGAAAATAAAACTGAAGCTAAAGCAAAGTATGATTTTTTTTTCCAATATCACACACAATGTATCTACAATGGGAAGTGGACCCTGTTTCTGTGGTCCTTCTATAGTTACATACAACCTCTCTGACAGGATGAAGGAGGGGACTAGGCACATTCTGGAGGTTATTAGTGGTAGTAATTCATCATGGATACATAGCAAAGCAGGGAATGCATATCAGATATCAGCTACCCAGAGGAACTTCTTCTGGAGACTTGCATTTGTCATTAGTGCATAAAGTCCATTGATTTGTGCCTAATTTGCATATATCTGGGATAACCTGTACCTATAAAAATTTCTGACATATAGTAAGGTCTCAATGAAAGGTCATAAGCAATGGCCATGTCATACATAAAAACAGAACTCATAATCTCTAGCAACCATACAGGAAATCCATCCCTTATCTTCTGCAATAAATAATGTTCAAAAACATACTGCTGTAAGTCATTCTTTCTGAAGTCACATTGGTGTTTCTGGTGACATAAGAGGAAGCTAACCAACAACTTTTGGACCAATTAGAAATCAAATGTCCAGGATTTGACTAATCTCAGACATCCGTATTTCTTTGTGCCCATTTTCATTTCACAATCAACTAGAGAAATTGAAGCACATATCCTCAACCAATTACACAGGTAGATTCCTTCTTCTCCTTGGCCATCTTCTTCATTGAGTAAAACAACTGTTCAGGGTGTATTGGGAGCTTGACTTTTCTTTCCCAGTTCTCTGTTTGCCCTTGACTTTCTGCCAGAATACAAGAGATCATAGCTGAGCCTTAGAAATTTAGAATGAGTGGCCTCAGCTTGTCTCATTTGCTTAGTCTTTGTCTTTTTGCCACATCAATGATTGGTGGTGAGTAAATGAAGAAATACAGCAACCAGGAATTCAGGAAGACCAGTCAGTGAATCTTATAGTATCTCTAAGAATAAATTTTCAGGAAATATGCTGGTTGTATAGTAGCCATGCTGTCTCCCTCTCCCTGACCGTCTCCTTATTCCTCTTCCTCTCCTTGTCCCCTTCCTTTTACCCTACTTCCTTGTGTGTGTTTGTGTGTATAAAAAGAAACTCAGACAAGAAAGGTAAACTGAAGGCAATCATATGAGACTCACAAAAAAACCACAATGGGGTATTTTTGAACACATTCACAGTTACTGTCATGTCAATATTTAAAAATGATAGATCCTTGATAAAAGAGTGATTTACAGTAATCCTCTACACAAAAGAAGTCTCAATCATATGCTTACACATATACATCCATGTAAATAAAGTGAGAATAGAAGAATCAAGAAATGTTAAGGAACAATTTTCCTGGTTCCAGCACTAGTAAGCAAATACTTAGTGTTAGCTAAAGACAAAAATCAATAAATATTGAAAACAACATAAAGTAAATTTCCCTGAATAGTACCAACTACATAAAGTCATAACTGACATTTTTGATTAGGCTAAATTCTGATTTCAGTAGGAAAAAATGTGTAATGTCTCATAAAAAAAAAACAAATGTGAACCAGGAAATATTCCTTGTGTACTAGAACATACTTTACTCTAGTTTGTGTCTAATTGAGTAAAACTGAAACTAATTAAAACTGGAATGTTTCTATTGATGACTGTATTCATGCCTTGGGTCATGTACTTGCCTTAGAGACCCATGCTCATCCAACTATATATATATTTTTGTTGCTAATCCAGCTCACTGAAGCTTATGCCTGTAATTTTTCATGCATGTAGCCAATGTCTGCAACACATTTCAGTGTTGGGTCAGGCAACACACAAGGGAACTCTTGACCTTTTTATGCATAATATGTGTGCTTCACTCTTGACAGAATGTGATTAAGATGGAGAAATTAAAGGGCAAATGTGAAATCTAGTTCCTTTCAAAGTGACTTGAATATGGCAGACCAATAGCTAGAGGGTTGTTTTTTCACCAATCTTCATTGGTTTTGATGAGTCATCCACTGTATCCAGCACTGTGTATTTCAGAGTTGTCTAAGCACCCTGTGACAGGTCAGCCAGTTTTCCTGAAATTGTTTCATACTGGTTGAAGCACAAGATAGACAGGCATTATATGGATAGGCAGAATTTGTAGCAATGCATGATACTTATGATTCCCTAGTGAGATTATGATAATAAAGCACTTGTCTGAGAGCTACACACAACATGCCATTAGATAAAATGAGGACACTAAGTAGGCATTCTTTGAATTATCTGGATAATCTTCAGCATGGATGAGGAATGCTTGGAGACAATTTTCTTTCCATGTGTGCCTAATGCCAGAAAATGAGGTTCTCCTCAATGAGCCAGGTGAACTTTCCAGTCACTCATTTAAATTCATTATTTCCCCTTTTAAATAAAGTGTGTGCCTTCTGGCATTAATTACCACTAGGAGGCAAGAATCAGCACATCTATGAAAATGCATGTAAAATAAAACTGCTGAAGATTAATAATCTGTACTTTAAAATACCAACGACATGCTGCTTTGAAAGGAATTTCAAAGAGTTCATGAAACAATAGCCAATATGCAGGTGTACTCTATCTGTGCTTGGACATTTGGGTATTTTATTGTTAAGGTTCCTACCAATTTTTTTCACTTAGGAAATTAAAACCATGTTCAAAATTGGTTTAAAATTATGTTAAATTCTTAGGATAAGATCACTATGTTACCAGTTATCAATCACAAAGGTGGATGGATGAAGTTATTCTCAGTACTCATTACATAAAGAAACCCAACTGAAGTAACATATCACTTCCTATTTGGTCTGATGGAGTCAGGACTCCATTGATTAGCAAAAAGAAGCACTTCAGTTCTGCTAGTCCATTCAGACTTTGGGTAAAGCATTTCACCAAGCTTGTCAGGGCTACATTTTATATGAATGAGTCTATACTAACCCTGGCATAGGATTATTTGACTCAAAGTCAACAGAAATGAAGCAAATACAAGGAAACTTTGATGCCTTTCTTCCATTTTTATTAAAGCAGAACACAGTTTTACAAAGTTCCCACTCCCTTCTCTACCATGAATTAACAAATTACTTTAGACTACTGTCAGCTTGGAGATAACATCAAAGGAACTTGCATTAAAAGCTTTACTAACAATCCCTCAGCTACCAAAAGTTTCCCCATTTATAGATGAATTAACATCCTAGGAGGGTCAAAGTTCTTCTCCTTTGTCCTGACATTTTTCTAAAATGTTTCATAGTGTGCAAGGAAGCTGCCTATGGGAGAGGTGCAAGTTTCTTCCAAATTGTCCATTTTCTTTTGATAATCCATCTTTTATTACAAGTGTCTCAGCTGAGAATTTTGAAAAGTATAATGTTGTTCTTTCTTTCTCTTTCTTTCTTTCTTTCTTTCTTTCTTTCTTTCTTTCTTTCTTTCTTTCTTCCTTTCTTCCTTCCTTTCTTCCTTTCTTCCTTTCTTTCTTCCTTCCTTCCTTCCTTCCTTCCTTCCTTCCTTCCTTCCTTCCTTCCTTCCTTCCTCTCTTGCTTTCTTGCTTTCTGTACTGGCTGGTTTTGTGTGTCAACTTGACACAGGCTGGAGTTATCACAGAGAAGGGAGCTTCAGTTGGGGAAGTCCCTTCATGAGACCCAGCTGTGGAGCATTTTCTCAATTAGTGATCAAGGGGGTATGGCCCCTTGTGGGTGGTGCCATCCCTGGGCTGGAAGTCTTGGGTTCTATAAGAGAGCAGGCTGAGCAAGCCAGGAGAAGCAAGCCAGTAAGAAACATCCCTCCATGGCCTCTGCATCAGCTCCTGCTTCCTGACCTGCTTGAGTTCCAGTCCTGACTTCCTCTGGTGACCAACAACCATGTAGAAGTAAGCTGAATAAACCATTTCCTCCCGAACTTGCTTCTTGGTCATGTTTGTGCAAGAATAAAAACCCTGACTAAGACACTTTCTTTTCTTTATTTAGCATTGTTTGTTTTTTTCTCTCCAAGACTAACATAGCACAACATGAAGAGAGAAAGAGCCTGTGGTAGTTGCTAAAATAAAGCCAAATTCAGGCCCTGCCCTTTAACAGCAGTGTTTTCTATGAGAAGGGGGTTCATTCTCATTGGAAAAAGGAGAGGCACTGATTAATATCAATGTCGGGATGTTTGAGGGATTAACTGGGAATTAATGGCAATAACCTGGTATATAGTAAGAATTCAGTAACAGATAACTTGATTTAGCTTTTACTTCTGTATAGCCCTGAGAGATTGATTGTTCTGATTACTTGCTCAGGATTCTCTGGGTTTGACAATCTCTCATTTGGTAAAACTTGGCACCATTTATTGCATTTGACTTCAAAACACAGATTAAAAACAAAAAACAAACCAGAAACCTGCTTTGGCTAAATGACTGGCCCACAGCCATAAAGTTATCGAATCACCAAGAGCCAAGGTATTAATCCCAGCTTATTGGGAAAGATGCAAATCTGGATGCATGTTTCTTTTCCCTTTGACTTGAAAGGAGCCTTGTCTGCTTTTAAGTCCCCACAGGCAGCTAATAGACACTCTGTGAGAGACATGGGTATTTGAGGGATATTACTGTTTTTCAGCCCCAAGGGATCTTTGTCTATTGTGTCTTTTCTATGAGTAATGCAGGGTAAAGGCTATTCTCTACCACAAAAGGTATGAAGAGATCTAGAATGAGAGTTGTTGCATCTTTTAGCTCCTGCATACCAGGAAGCTTCCCTTTATCCTCCTCTCAGATACCTTTTGTAGGAAAACAAGACAAAACCATGAAAATACTCTGAGAAGATATTTCAGTGAGAAATTGCTATTGTGATCATGGTGTCTTTTGTATGAGGAACCATAATCCATGCACACTGAGAAGAAGGCTCATGGATCAAAAGTAAAAATTTATTTTACCCAATTTTAATTCAAAGCATATATGGAAAAGCCTCCTCCGTGCTTAGGGTTGCTGCTCTAGTTACGGGATAGGAGATAAATGGGCTCTGGTTTCTGCCCACAAGGTTCTATAAATTGTTTCAAAGATAAATTTATAAACTTAAATTACTTATAGAACTTATATAATGGAAATTAATTAATTGCCAACATTTTATTACAATGAATAAGCGTTTGGGGAGATAAATTGAAAGCAATGCCAAGTTCTGTCAGAATACTGGATGCTTTGTTTTAGGGAAAAGATGAGCAGATTTTATCTATATTACACAAGGTTTTTAATCAGGTATCATGTGGTGGGTCTCAGCAGGACTGGAAGACAAAAGAGGTCAGGACAGGACATGGAAATATGTTCGTTCTCTACAGAGAGGTTGTAGAAATAAGAGACATACATTTACAGAATGGTCTTCAATCATTTATGCTATCTCCAAATGTAGGACTTATACAAAAAGTTGCCATATATATATATATATATATATATATATATATATATGACAAATATGGATTCCAATATGTTAACAAATGTATAAAAATATTTTTAAAAATAGGTTACAATTTGTTAAAACATATTATACATGAGTCAAAAATCTTACCTTCCCTTCTTTAAAATGTGGTCATTCCTTTGTCTAATAATGGAAATGAGAACACACAAATATAAATTAAACATTCCTATTTCTGATTCATCTTGATAAGCTTTGGTGATATTATAAGTAAGTCATATGTAAATGAGTATAATTAACACTTGGGAATAATAATGGAAACATATAAATCCATGATGTCTATACACAGTGACATACATTATAATTCTAGAATTTGGGAGTTAGAATTGGCAGGAGTTTAAGGTCATCCTATTCTACTTAGAAATTCAAAGTTAGCCTGGCCCTCTTGAAAGCCTATCACAATAAAACAAGGCAAATCACAAACTCATCATTTGCTACAACTTATGTTTATGAATTAACATTATAAAACTAAGACAAAATGCAGAGGTAAGCTTAATGCTATGCCTAATGTAATCTCTCAAAAGTTAATTTGAGTTAACTTGCTAGTTTATAGAAATTTGTCTTGTTCTTACCTGTATATTAAGCAATAAATAATTATTGTATACATAGTGGAAAATGCATTGATATTAGATATATAAGCCTTCTAAATATATTTTGAGAATCAGCACTAGATTGTTTAGAGCAAAGGTTTATAATGAATGGATATTTGAAATTTTTTTCATGAATTTATTTATTCATTTTAGATCTTAATCACACCACACTCCCTTCTTTCCTCCCAGTCACATCCTCAGAAAACCCTCAGCCCCATTATCTTTTCTCTTGGTTTTCACAGAAGGGAAAACCCACCTTGTATACCACCCTACCCTGGGACATCAAGTCACAGCAGAACTAAGTGTATCTTCTCCCTCTGAGGCCCAACCAGGCAGTCAAGGTAGGGAAATGAGATCGGATATCAGGTGACAAAGTCAGGGACATACTCTCCTCCAGTTATTAGGAGACCCACATGAAGACCAAGCTGCACATCTGCTACAAATTTGTAGGAGGCATAGGTCCAGCTCCTGCATGGGGGTTCAGTCTCTTGGAGCTCCCATGGAAACATAATGATTTTTAGGAAGAAAAACTGAATGCTTGAATCTGATTCTCAGCACCTTTAGCCTTACCAGGAGAGTTGGGAGGCAACAGACTCCTATTTGCATACAGAGTAGTAAACTGGCTTTGGGTTTCAGGAGCTGTGGCATTCCATGATTGCTCTTTTGAAGAAATATTAAAAGTGTTATCTACTCTACAAGTGGATACATGATCCTAATAATTGTTGGATGACCAAAGCTTTAGGATAAGACAAAACCCTTTCTCAGAATTAGCCTGTGAAGTCAAGAGAAGTTTCCATCTGGTTCAGTCCATCTGGCATGGTTGTCAGGGAACAAAAGCATGACTGAGATGTTGCATGTTTGAACTATGAGCCCATGTAAGGAAATCTAAGTGATCCTGAAGGGACTTTCTGAGTGACGGTAAACTGAAGAACAGAGTTTGGAGATAGATACAGTGAAAGGAAAGAATTTAACAAACAAAACAAAAACAAAACTGTTTCTCACTCTTGAGACCTCAGACTTTTGAAATTTCAATCAAAGGCCATTTTCTGGTGAGGCCATGCACAGAGTAGTATATTCAGATGGACAAAGTTCATCACAGCATAGAAAGTTTCTTTTATGACCAAGGAGACCTGGTCTTGCTAAAATTAGCTAAGTTGCTCACATTACTGTGGCTTGTATAGGAGTAGAAGAAAAGATTAGTAGTGAAGGCCTGATCTCTATCCCAGATCACCAAAGATTAGACAACAGGAAGGAAAAAAACACTCCATCAACCCCCCCTGCTGGTTAGCACTCACCAGAGCTGATCTGTTCTGGGGCTGCCAAGATAATAATACAACCTTTGCTCTCTGGAGTTTAAGTTCTTGAGAGGGCATGATCAGTGAGATACAAGTGAAAGGAATTGAGAAACTTTTCAGATCAGGATGCGAGAAGATTAGCCAATAGAACAGCTGGCTTCGTCAGTCAGTCCAAAAGCAGTTATGAAAATGCTAAAGTTGAAGCAATTGTGTAGCATCCCAGTCCCCAGCAGCAGCATTTTCATAGGAGAAACAAATGTGTAAATCACTAGTAAATACATTTCAGTATAGAACCACAGTGGCCTTTCCTGTGACGAGAAACCATAATACAACTCAAGAGCGTAAGCAGAATTTAAGAGGTCATTTTGTGTGTGCCTGCTTGTGAGCACATCTTAATGAATAGCCTCACCAAAAACACTATAAAGCACATTCATTGGAAATAAACAAGACTTTCTTTGATCGCCAAGAAAAATGCAGCATTATAAGCACAATAGCAAATACTCAGAGACAGATGTGATAGGGGGAATGAAAATTAACTTTGGAAAATGAAAAAAGAAAAAGGGAAAGAAACCTTCTGGGAGGATAAGACTTGGTTATCTTTAAGGATGAATATAGTCCTGCTGGGAAGTCTAGGAGGTTCAAGGGCATTTGGTGACAGATAACAGCATGGATGAGCAAAATTCTAGAATAAACAGCAAAACCACCAACAACAAAAAGCTTAAACTGGCATCTTTTGAGAAGTAGGCAGGAAGCAAGTGTGTGTTGGTAGAAAAGGAAAATGATAAAAAGGCGAGATTTTATTTTTGCCAGGTTGAGGAGCCCTGAAGGTTTTTAAACCAGGAAAGGATAAGAAATAGAGAGGTTCCAGAACAGCATAATCAGTTCTTTTAGCTCGGGGAAGTTAATTAGGAAATGTAAGAAAATTGCCTCTGTAATTTTCTTAGCCTGTACATAGTGGATGTTTGAAATTTTGTTGAAATGTAGCGTTACATATCCTCTCTCTTTGAAAAGATAAATGAGTTTTCACAGCCCACTGCATCTGCTTAGAAGAATCGCTTGAGTAAGTCCTTGCTGGGATAGTCCTAGCTCAAGAAACTCTCCAAAGGCTCCTTACCCAAATAGCTATACTTAGAGAAGGGAAGTGGTATTGCAGGACAGAGGTAGGAGAGACTGCATGATGACAGACAGATGCAGTTCTCCTGTGTTGATCACATATATGTATGACCTGCTATGATATTACTCAAAATAACAACTTATTTCAAATTTTATGGATATATATTGTATATATTCATAAATATATATTATATGATATATTTATTTTATTTTTAACAAATTATTTTATATGATTTTCTTTAAATAATTTTGATTGTGCAAGTTTCACCATTTTTTAGTACTTCTAGATTATTAAAAGAAACAATTTTCTCTTCGGAGAAGTAGTGAATAAGGCAATAATTGAGAATGAGTAAGAAACATTTCAAAAGTAACTTTTATTCTCCAGATGTAAAAGTTTTATATCTGATGTCCAACATGATTGGAAAAGACAGCCCACCAACACTGCAGAAGTCTGAGGACATCTGACAAAATGTCACAGAGGACAGGAGACATCTGGAAGACAGCCCCAGAAGAGAAACGTGTCTAGGATCCTCTTCAGAGGAAACATCAATTCTTCAAGTTCAGCTGGATGCCTAGAGAGACTCGGAAACCCCAAAGCTGTGGGAACCTCAGCCTAGATCAAGGACTGACCCAGGAGCCTACAAAACAGAACATCACAATAAGCTGCCTCAAAGGACAATTTTAATTATATAGACAGACTTCCTAAAAGATGAAAGTCCATTTCAGATCACCAAGAATAGGAGTTGAGGGGACAGAAACATTATGTGAAAAAGCCATCACAGTACTTATTGAAACTATGACCACTGAAGTAAACCCCTTCCTACTTTCAATACCAATCTTTATGTATTTCCTCTCAAAACAGGAAAACTTAGCTGTCCAATTAGAAAACTTAGCTATGATAGTACAAAAGCTTGAGAGACAAAGGACATGTGAAGTAAGAGAACAGGAAATGCTTAATTGTGAACCTATATGGTACCTAATGAAATTGAGGATCAAGAGAGACAGCCTATTGAACCTATAACATTACCTCTTAATCAAATTGAGGAAAAGGAACCAACCCCACTACCTTTCCCAGTTACCTGGGAACAAATGTCAGAGTATAAGTTCACAGAAAGAACAACTAATCTGGAATTCTGTTTAGATCCAAGGTATTAAACATTTTAAAGAATAAATAGTATCTTATGGAATGTATTCATCCTATGTGAGGCAAACATTCAATTCCTGGGCTACTTAAAACAAAATTATTCCTAAAGACTGCAAAGATTTAGTGGTGGCTGTGCTGCAAGTTGGTTCTCAATTACAATGGCTGACATGGTGGTGAGGAGAAGCTACAATTATGGAAAATCATTATTGGTCTAAAGGTGATAATATCCTGAAAGATCAATTGTTAGGTGGAGGTCAATTTGCTAATATAAGACACTAGATGCAAATTGATGGCTCTGTTATTATACAATATATGTTAGTAGCTTTAAGAGCCTGGGATAAGGTAGAGGAACAAGGAAAATGGTCTATGTCATTCATAAAGATTATGCAAAGCCCCAGAGAAACTTTTACTGATTTATTACTTAGATTAACTTCCACTATAAACACAGCAATATTAGATCGAGATGAGAAACAAACACAAATTGAAACTTTAGCTTTAGAATATGCAAATGCAAAATATAAAAAAGTTCTTAGACTTTTAAAAGACCAATCAGCACCTATGGATATTGACCTTAATGACCACGTAATTGGACGAGCAATAGTAAATAATCCTAGATATCAAAATGTTTGTTGTTTTGGCTGTAGGGGACATGAGGTCATATGAAAAGGGATTGTAGGAGAAGCCTTCCTAGAGACTTCTCTAGAAACCTCCAGTCTTCAAGGAATTGTAGAAAGTATGGTAAAGGTAGGCATTGGATGAATGAATGCAGAGTAGCAAAAACATGCAAGGTAATCCCTTACCAATGGGGAAATTCCCTAAGTGGGTTAATTTATACCCTGGCAACAAACTACAGGAGTCTGTCTGTAATCTACATATCAACAAGAGAAAACTAAACTGTATATTGACATCTTATGCAATATGGCTTGATTATTTCTGTGTTTTAATGGGTGAGAAGCCTGTCTCACTGATGTAGGTCTGGGCATGAAATGTAAATGCCAAAGTGTTTAGTTTATGGGGAGATTCATAAAGATCTAATTTTATGTTGTTGGACAGAATGGGAAAATATGATTAGTTGAAAGACACTGGATTGTAGGGAAAAATGCTGAATTAGATCAACCTGTATACTTTGAAGATACTTTAACATCAGAATGGATGTCAGGGAATGTGTTACATTGGGGAAGAAGTTTTACTTATATATTTTCACAGACAATAAATGACTATGGGTTCCATTGAAATTGGTAAAGATGAAATCAAGAGAAGCTTTGACATGAAAGGCACAACTCAAAAAAACGAAGAGAGCAATGTAGACAATGCAGAAAGCTAATCCCTCTGCATGGAGACAGTTCAACAAACTAGCTAATGATAGATAGATCATTTATCAGACTTGCAGATTGTAAGCCTTGATGTTGAAATGGACATTTGCTGAAGGATAGATGATCAGGACTCTCAAACTCCTCTCCAAGATGGCTGATTTACTCTGTTTTTTCTCAGCTTCTCACTGAATTACTCTGTTTGTCCTCAAACTAACTCTGGCAACTTGTTCTATTTTTCTGGATCCTCATTCTATTTTCAACTACCTCTGCTCACCTGCACTTGTAAGTGTCCATAATATGTTCAAGAGTGATATCCTGGACTCAACTAGTACATAAACACAAAGAGTATTTTATTCTGCAGAAGTTCTGCATGCTTATCAAGATAAACAACCAAATGAGTTCACAGGCCAGATTTAAAACACATTAGGGATTCTGGAGCAGGTGATTTTTTCTTGCTCCATCTCTAGGGACATCCCATTACCAGGATGTGGAGGCTGGAAACTATTGCTGGGTAGGTCTGAAAACTGTTTCTGAGGAAGTAGTTGAGGAAATCTGGAAAGTGCTGCTAAGCCATTGTCCTTGCTCCAGGCTAAGTGGCAGGGTAACTTCTGAGGCCTGGACTTGCCTGGACTTGCCCAGTTTTTGGAAACAGGGATTTAGGCCTCAGCTCCTGTCTTAGTCAGGGTTTCTATTCCTGCACAAACATCATGACCATGAAGCAAGTTGGGGAGGAAAGGGTTTATTTGGCTTACTTCCACATGGCTGTTGATCACCAAAGGAAGTCAGGACTGGAACTCAAGCAGGTCAGGAAGCAGGAGCTGATGCAGAGGCCATGGAGAGATGTTCTTTACTGGCTTGCTTCCCCTGGCTTGCTCAGCCTGCTCTCTTATAGAATCCAAGATTTCCAGCCCAGGGATGGCACCATCCACAAGGAGCCCTACCCCCTTGATCACTAAGTGAGAAAATGTTCCACAGCTGGATCTCATGGAGGCACTTCCCCAACTGAAACTCCCTTCTCTGTGATAAATCCAGCCTGTGTCAAGTTGACACACAAAACCAGCCAGTACAGCTCCTGAACTGCAACTTTGAAGCCTGTCATAGAGTCAGCCTAGCCTTGTTATTTCCTCCTTCAGTTTTGGGCCATCTCGAATCCTTGAGATATTTTTAAGAGCTGGTATTTTTGTTTGAGAATAAATCTGTTCCTTAACAAACCTAACTAAAGCATTGATTATGCAGGGACCATAAGTCAAAGCTAACATCAGTAGGATCTGTCTTGTAGTCTCTTTATGACTAAGGCCATGGATTTTTTGACCACCCCTGAGTGGTCCAAACCTCCCTGCTGGAGAAACAGCAAGTCTATAGACCTCTTCTGTTCAGTAATACTTCTTCTTCCAGATAGGGAATCATGCAGAGCCATGATGGATTTTCCATCATGTATATGTATATGTATATGTATATGTATATGTATATGTATATGTA
>JADRCD010155413.1:2727-19683 GCA_019843815.1 Montemys delectorum | reverse complement strand
ATGTATATGTATATGTATATGTATATGTATATGTATATGTATATGTATATGTATATGTATATGTATATGTATATGTATATGTATATGTATATGTATATTGCCATCCTTAGGGCCTTGTAGGGCTGAGGCTCCTACATTAGCAGCTCCAGCCAACCCTATGCCAAGGAGAAAACCTAGTAACACAGGAGAAATGTCCACCCTTTTGACTCGATTGTTTGGAAGTGCTAGCTGGCTGAACACATCCTTCCTAGAGTAGTAAGTCACACTGGGTACAAGCTGTAGTAGAACATAAAAATCCTCAATTGTATCCCATAAACGCATGGAGTAAGCCCAGAGGTACAAGTCCACCAAAGCATTCTCTGGGGGCAGCTTGTATCCTGCAACCATAGGGGACATAGTGTGGTTGTGAGATGCCAAAGCTTTTAAATTCAGACTCCATTTTAGAGAACCTGACCTAAGTTTGAACTCAGGTAGACTGACAGGCTGGTATAGCATTAGTTTCAAAGTTGACCCCCAGCAGAACCTGAGGCAAGCTGCAGTCTCTAGGCTAATCCCCAACAAGACCAGTGTCTCCAGGTTACTCTCCCAACAACCTGAACCCCAGGTTACAAACCCACCTCTTGCCTAACAACCACCAATGCAGAGGGGAGCAGAAGTTAAGTTTATGATATGACCCCCAGCACCAGCCAATTATGTTAAAGGCCACAGGAGCTTTCCAATTAGATGCTTGCACACATATTCCCTGCTTGCTGCTTACTATAAATTTTTACCCCATAGACATTTAGGGCTCCCCCACCAAAACCATCCTGTGTGATGATGGTACGCTGAGGGGTCCTGAGCTAGCTCGAATAAAATAAAGACCCTGCTGTGAGTTGCAGCAGATTAGCTCCTATGCGTATTTTGGGGATCACTTCATTTCCCTGCCAATAACAATTGCAGGAATGGGAAGAGTCTAGGGGTACCTTATTTCTAATGCAGAGCCCTGTTCCATAACCAACAGTTCTGTGTTAAGTCCTGGGTGAGAGGAGTTAAGAACCAGCAGTCCAATCAGCCTTCTTGCCAGCCACTGTGAGCCTGAGGACAAGTTTGTTGTATCACCCTGGGGGTACCCAGATAGTGAGGGGGGCTATTGACTGGTATAGCAAATCATAAGTAGCAAGCAAGCAGGAAGAGGAGTGCTGGAATCACTGTTTTAGCAGGATCAACAGGATGTGGGATGACCTTCCATCCTTCTTATGGTGATGGGCCATATTTTCTCTCTCCTGTCAGGCTTAAGGTGGGAGTGGTATATCCATGTCCTGATCTCTTGAACCTTAACAGCCATAGGCGTCGTCAGGATCATGGTGTGAGATCCTTTCCAGTGAGGTTCCAGAGTCTTGCAGTTATGTCTTTTAACTTAGATTTCATCACCTGGTTCAAAGCAATGGAGTTAAGAGGGGAAGCAGATTCATAAACCTGGAAGATGGCAGGCCAGAATTCATTCTAGATCCTATGTTGGGATTCCCAGGATTTAAAAACTTATGTTGGTCATATTCAGCTAAGACATCAGACTGGAGGTTAGGCAGCATGGGAGGGGGCCTCCTATATAGAATTGCAAAAGCAGGTATGTAAAATATAGGGCATGTTCCTAGCCTTATATAAGGCATAAAGCAGGAGAGACACCCACTCAGTGCCAGTTTCAAGTGTTAGTTTGGTCAAGGCCTCTTTCAGGGCCTGATTCATCCTCTCTACTTGCCCTGAACTCTGGGGTCTGTATATACAATGTAATTTCCAGTTGGTCCCCAGAAACTGGAGAGATGAGTTACCTTAAAGTTGAATGCTGTCCATTTTGAGACCTAAGCAGGGTAGGCAAAGCATACCTGGATATGATGTCTTCCAGAAGCTTCTCTGCCACTGCGTTGGAACTCTCTTTCTTTCCTGAAAATGTATCTATAAAAACTAGCAAATACTTATATCCACATGTGCCTGGCTTAATTTCTGTATAAGCTATTTCCCAATTAGCCCCTGGACATTGACCTCTGATTCTGGTTCCTGAACTGACTCCTTGATTGGAGCCTGAGGAGTTCACAGCTTGGCAAGTGACACAGTCTGAGCTTACCTGATCAACCAAGTGTTCTAAGTCAAATATTTTGTAACTTGTCCCTCACAGCAATTCCTTCAGTTTTCCATGACTAGGAGTGGAGCTTGACGAATCTGGTGGATGAGTTGCTTAGCAAACTCCTTAGGTGGGATGGTGCAGCCTTCAGAGTTCAGCAAGCTTCTTCTGTAATCTCCTTGGCATTTCCCTTGATGTTGTTTTCAGCAGTGTATTCAGGGATAGCTGGGAGGGCAGGGGGTAGCAAAGCTACCAGAATGTTGTCAATGGTAACATTCCACTGGGTGGCCTCCCTTTTAGGATTTATCAGGTAACCTATTCCCTTGGGCTATTTTTGATGTCCCTTTCTGGTGACCAGTGTGATGAATTATGGCCACTTTTAGAGGAGCCCACAATGGCTCCAAAAGAGCAAGTATTCCTTCCTTATTTTTGATGGTTTTCCCTTCAGCAGTCAATGTTCCCATCGGCTGTCAGTGTAAATGTTAGCTATGGCTCCTTTTATCAGTTTGAAAGCCTGGGTTAGAGCCCTTAGTTCAGCTTTCTGGGTTAAGTTCCTGGTGTCAAAGCAGTTTCCCAGATAACAGAGTCCACCTTCATTACCACTGACCCTGCATACATGATTCCATTGAGAATGAAGCTGTTCCCATCTGTGAAGTAGATACATTCTGCATCTGACCAGAGTATCTCAGTCAGGTCTGGTATTATGTTCTGGTTGTACCCCAGAACCATAGAGCGATCGTGCTGCATGTCTGAGAACAGATCAGGTAGCAGGGTGGCTAGGTGTAGAGCAGATAATGGGCTATAGCTTATGTAAAGGGGATTCAAAAGTAGAGCCTGAAAGTGTGCCAGTCTGGCATTGGACAGCCACCAACTAGGTGGATTCTTAAGGGTTTCCTCAATAGCATATGTGTGAGTGAAGATAACATGTTTCAGTCCTATGGTTATCTTCTCAGCATCCTTGACTAGTAGGGCAGTAGCAACTATGATCTAGAGGCAGGCTGGCCATCCTTGGGCCACTAGGTCAGGTCCAACTTCTTAGATAAATAAACCACGGGTCTTTTCCATGGTCCCAAATCTTGGATGAACACCCCCTTTGCTCTCCCTTTCTCTGATCCACATACAGGTGGAAAGGTTTGTGAATGTACAGGAGGGCCAAGGCTGGTATCTACAATGATGTTCTTTTTAGAGTCTTAAAAGCCATGCCCATCTCAGAGGTCCATTTTATTTTGTCATCTTGGCCCCTGGTGGCCTTATATAATGGTTTGGATATCTCAGTGAACCCTGGCACCCAAAGTCTACAAACCCCGGCAGATCCTAGAAATTCTCATTCTTGCCTTCAGGTTGATGAAACTGGGATGCTAAGGGTTGTTTACTTCTAGGGCATCTGACAGCATGTGTTTGCTGGACCCCCTTGAATATGTACCCAAGAGAGGTGACCTCAAATTGACAAAGCTGGGCCTTCATAGCAGACAACTTGGTAGCTAAGATGACTCAGCCAAGTTGTAGCAAGTCTCATGTGACCTCCTGGAATGTCTCCAAGATGGGGACTCCCAATACATAGTGGAGCACAAGTTATTTGGGGGTAGTCTCATTGGTACCCACCCAGGTCCTCAAGCAGTGCCTCCTCATAGGTGGTGGGTGAGTTCTTGAATCCTTGAGGCAGGTGTGTCCAAGTCAGTTGTCCCTTGAAGCCTCTCTCCAAGTTTTGCCATTAAAAGGCAAATCGAGGCTGGATTTGGGTGCCAGAGGCAGGTCACAAAGCCATTCATTCAGAGGCTGACGATTCTAACAGATATCAGGGGCAGTTTGGTTAACAAAAGTCACGTTCACAGCTGACTGATACTCTCTAGCTTCTTGGTCAAAAGCTGTGTAGGTCCTACAGGCTTCAGAAAGTCCTTCTGGATGTTCCTAGGGACTCTCATTCTTTCTCTGCATAACTTGGCTCACCTTACGTAAATTTGTAGGCCCTCTGGTGGCCTCTAAGAGCCTTTCCCCACCCCCACCCCATCAGCATCTGGTGGCAAACCTGGAGCCTCCCCTTACCTTCAGCAGTGTTAAAATCCTAGTCAGTTGAGTCAAAGGAAAGGCTGTACCAGCCCACTTGCTCCTGGAACCAATTTCCAGGTAGCTTCACCAATCTCCTGTGTCATCAAGAAGACCTGCAGCAATTGCTGAGAGTCATCCCAGTTAGGCAGGTGAGTCAGTGAGATTGAATCTAGAAGACCTTTGAGAGCTGATGGTCTTTCTAAAAGTGGGGAGTCCTTCCACTTCCAATTGTAAACATCATTACTGGCAAATGGCACATGTGTAGTGAACTGTCTTGCTTGAGCATCTGGGAGATAAGTAGTAGAGTCAGCTCTCTGGGCAGTACTGGCCCATAGTCATGCTAGGCTTCTCACCCTGAGCTACATAACATCATGGGTAAATGAACTGCAGTCATTTCACTCACAGCTGACTCTCTGTTCCTACACTGCATGTGTGTGTGTGTGTGTGTGAGTGTGTGTGTGTGTGTGTGTGTGTGTGTGTGTGTGTGTGTGTGTGTATGGTGTGTGTATAAGAGTTGGGTGTATCCTTTCTCTGATTCATTCTGTCAGATCTTTTTCTGATTCATTACTTTGTCTGTCTCTCAATTAGGCATCACTTTCAAATATGGCTGCTTCTTTCTACAAATTTTAACTTTAAGCATATGTACTTAGAGTGTGTCTGTATTCTAGCCAGAGTAATTAAAGGTATATGGAGTGTCTGCATTCCAGCCAGATCACACAGACCTAGGACCTTAGATATGATTCATTGCCAGAGAAGCCATGTTGCTGGATTAAAATTCCTCTACAAAACAGGTTCCTAGTTCTTACTTCATCAATTCTAAGGATTGGATGAGTTGAAATGTAGAAAAATGTTAAACTCAATCAAAGACCATTCAGAATTTTATTCCAGGAGAGGCTTTAAGTCCATTTTCTGGGTGCAGATATCATTGTAATGTGTGTAAAAGGCAGAAAAAGAAACCCTAACTTATTTTGCTCTGGAGCTTCTTATCAATTGAACTGGTCTTTCTACTGCTAACAGCAGGAAAAAAATGTAAAAATGCAGTTGATTACTTAGGTTTTGGGGAGATTTTATCTGTTTGAAGAAATACCAACTTCCAGTGCAAAAGAATGTCATTCCATGAAACTAAAAAATTTTGTTCAAATCTCTGAATCATTGACCCTAATCTTGGAGGATTTTTTTGTAATCAGAATATTGAAGACTCACTGGGCAAAAATACAGTCCTAAATTTTAAAATAAGAGAGGGAAGTCGGAACCCATACATTATAGATACTGACACATCAGCATTTCTCCTTAGTGTAAATAGATAGCAGGTGAATGTCAGGACCAAAATTCTCTCTGTGAGAGGCTAGAGGAACCATAAATCTTCAGCTTTCACCATCTTCTGGGAGAAGTACTATAACTGAGCAAAACACACGGTTGTATGTAAGCATATTTGTAGGAATGTATAAATTGTTCAGTAGCCCTAGCCTGGGAGTGTTTTACACCAGTGGCCATACTTTCAAGTTGTATAGCTTTTGATGTGCACTGAGCAACTTAATATTTTCTAAACACTGTCCTATGGGTAAGAGAAGTGGTGACTTTTCATGAATAAAGAACCATTACCTTCATTTAACCAAAAAAAGCAAATCATCTCTCTGGGTGTGTCTGTGAGAATGTTTCCAGAGACTATTAGATCATGAGCCTGTGAATGAATAGTAATCCATTGATGGATTCAGAATTTAGACAGATTATCCAGAAGTAACAGAACTGTGGCATTATGGCTTAGTTGTAGGAATAGTCCATTAATGAATTGTCCTTAGAAAATATATATTGCCTCATTGTGTCCTATTATTGTTTCACTCTGCTTCTGGGCTGCTGTTATATAAGCTACAGTGTCCTGCCCTGTCCACCATGATGGACTGGATAACCTGAAGCCATAAACAATACAGCTCTTTAAATTTAGTCTCTAATGTAGTGTAGTCACAGGATCACAGAAGCAAAACTTGGTCCTGATAAAGTAGTTTTATGCTCTCACTACCTAACAATGACTTTCAGAAATCTTTGTATGTAGTTTGCAACAGGAATTTTAAGAATTTGGACATGTGTGCTAAAAATATCTAGAATGATATAAACTTACTTTGATAGGTGACTTTGGTTAGAACACTGATAGGAATATGGAAAGTAAAAACAGTGCTCATCCCATTTACTCTGGAAAAAAAAAAAAGAAATCTTTTGCAATTGAACTAGAGGCTACACGTCATATATACTTATCTCCCTCTTGTCCATGTCTCCAGACTTTATTGGAGGACTGATTTAGTAGTAAACAACTAAATAATTCAGAAGGAGAAATTTCAAGTCAATCCAGCATTCAGATTATGATGTGGCCATTGCAAGATGCTTTTAGTCAGGTTTATAGTGAGCATGAGAGTTATGAAAGATTAGTTCTTTTCTATGAAAAGTAGTGCTTGTTTTTTGTTAAGGACCCAGGAAATTGTTTTTGAAGAAGAGATTAGGTACATTGAAAGAAGCCAAAGGACATTAGAGAAAGACAATAGGAGAGATGACTTGAGGACAATTCAGAAAATGGAGAGATTATACCAACACTGGCTCGGGTATAGCCACACAGTAAAGCAATGAAGCAACACTAGCTTAAGCTGAACCATCTAAGGATGTTGTTGCCCCAGATTTGTTTCATTCTGTTCAACTATGCAGGCACTCAGAGGCCAATGTGGCTGTGATCCAACATGCACTGGGTGCAACTTGAGGTAGCAAAAGACTTTTGTATCATCCACATGATTGTGGATTTTCAGGCAACGAAAAAAATGTAAGAATTAGTAGGTTATGAAAGCTTCCACAATATTTTGAAAGAAAGCATTGAAAGGAAAACAAAGTATGACAGGTTGGAGTCTGTGCAGGCAGCCCCCAAGAAGGTGGCATAAGGATGGGAGCTGTCCAAGGTATAGTAGACATGCTAGAATGTTGGAGAGACCCAAAAAGTAAAATTTGGTAAAGGAAAATAGCAGTTAAGGAATGCATCTAGCCTAAGAGAGAGGCCCTGTGGGCTGTGAATAAAAAGGCCACAAAAGGAGTTATGTGAAACTATTGGAGCTCACATAAAAATACAACATGCCACAGATGCTAGATATGGATGACAGAATTTGTTGTTGCCTCTTCTGAGTCTAAGTCTTGCTGTAGTCCAACTTTTCTTTAGTTTTCTCCTATTCCTCTGGTTGGTATGAAAATGCATACTCTATGTTATTGTATATTGAAAACATACAGGTTGTTGTTGTTATAGTTGTTGTTTTCTTTGTTTTTTTTTTCTTATAGAAACTTATAGTTAAGTATTCCCTTGAGTCTCAGGTGAAATTATAAACTTTTGTTGTTAAACAGTTCTGTTATTGTTAAAACTATGCAAATGAATAGAAACAGACAAAATGTGATTTTCATTGTGAGATGGACATTTTGGGAGCCAGGGTTGTGAATGACATTCTTTAAGGATTTTTGTTCAGTTATCAAGTTAATACAGTAAACAATACACTTTTAGGGATCAAATGAACTAAGCATGAAAAAGACAGCATTGAGCAGGTGGAATTAGCAAACTTAGAAAGGATAGATAGATGAGCTAATAGATAGATTATATATATATATATATATATATATATATATATATGGTAGGATAGATAGGTTATAGGATAAATAGATATAAATACTGATATAGAGATAGATAGATTCTGAGAGGGATCACAATGGAAGGAGATTTGCAGTATGTCATAGTGTTTTCACAGTAAGCTTTTAGGAGTATGTAGTAGGGCTGCATGCTTGCCTGAAAGAGTAGAGCCTTTTGGTGTGTATTTACAAAAGCCTCATTTTCCACCAATCAAAGTCATAAGAGTGCTGTGAGATATCATCTAAGGTTTATAGTAGAGTTCTTCCTGATCTGACCTGCCTACCTAGTATACCCAGCTATATTTGAAGAATATATTCATTGATTTTCATCTTGTTGCTCTACAACATTGTTACAACATTGGAATGTGATATTTGGGAAGAGTTTAATCTATGTTCTCAGGCAGGATGGTTACAACGGAACACATGATCAATGTGAAAACTGCAGCAAGGCATTGTCTTTTGTTTCATTATTTGGTACTTTCCATGGGCTCTCTCAAAGGGTAGCTTAGAGACAGAAGTGGGAATGGTGGATGGAGGTGTCTCCAGCTTATTTCCCCTTTAGTGGTACTAATTGATTCCAGGGTTTTCATTCTTTATTTTTATATAATTTCAACTTTTACAGCAGTCCTCAGTTGTAGCTTAAGAAAATATCTGGGAGAATCTTAGAATAATGATGTTTATGGCACTCCAGTTTCCTGGGGAGGCAGGGGGGAAGAGGCATACCTAGTCATGCAGTGGGCCCAGAGAGCCTGGAGGCAGACAAGAGAAAGGAAGAATAAGTAAAAGGAAATCTTGTCCAAAGCCTTTGGTTTTCTCTGAGATAGTAAGTCAGGGCAGGAAAACATTTTGGGAGTGGCCAGTTTGAGTGGTGTGGACAGGCTTCCAGATCCATGGTTCTGGAAAGATTCAGGCAGAGGAGTTTTACCTCCTGGGCTGCAAAGGTTGCATAGAGGAAGTGTGGTTATAGGTTAGTTTGCATCCCAAAGCTATGTTTCAAGCTTTTTTTATATATATAAGTTTTAAGGATTTGCCAGCTCAGTCAATAAAGATTTGTTTTCTTAAGGTATCAATGCATCATAACATACAGAACAATTTAAACCATATACATTAATATCAATGGGTCTTGTCCACCCTGTGCCATGCCAATCCAATTGTCTCGGCCTCCTTCAGGTCCCCGCAGAGCATGTGGCAAAGGAGGGAGACTCCTAGTAATCATAGTTTCCCCAATTTGTTTTCCTTCTTTTATTTGCTGCCCCAGTTCTTGGAGTGGTGACTACTTCTCATAGTGATTAATAACTCAATTACTTTAGGTTCTTTTTATTTCTTAGCAATTTTAGCAATTTTACAACCAATACCTTATAATACCAGTACACAAAGTCCATGGGGGTCGTTTTTGCTATTTGACTTGTCAAAGCAGGAGATGAGGATAATTTCATAGTCACTGTCACCAACAGTGCCACTAAGCCCCTGATGAGACTTGATATCCTTTCTCCCACATAGGTGAGCTCTATCACTCAACTTGTTTTCAATTGACCTCAGTCAGTGTGATCTAATATGTTGGCTATGAGGCTCAGACCTTGAGTACCTTCTGGAAGAAACCGGAACTTCTACCAGTGAAACAGACACTGAGAAACTTCTTTTGCTAAAAGGCATTGACTTCTTCCTTGGAGCCATAACAATACTAACGGCAGGACGGAAGCCTGACGTCTCTGCCTTCAGTTTGTGTCTGCACTTTGGCTGAAGCCACAGAGGCATTGTCCTTAGCTTTTCCTCTTAAGTCACCTTGAATTTCATGAAAATCAAAACCTCCCAGGAGAGACCATCTTCCAGGATGATACAATTAGCCATGAGATGGAGAGTGAACCCTAGCTAGTAACAGATTAATGACTTATCTGGGCCACCTTTCAGAAAAGACTACAGAGACAGTGATGGGCAGGAATTGCTTTGACCAGGACTGCTTAGTTATATACACCTCATGACCTTTATTTAATTATAAACCTCAAATTGCTGCTCCAAGGAGGGTTTGGAGGTCATTAAACTCCTTTACTCATTATATTTCACAATCTGGTCATATTTAATAACCCCCCCTTTTTCTGGTTATCATGATTGTTTGTTTCTGTGTTTGGCTCATTAAGGACAGGTGGCCCATTTAGCTATGGCTGATTGTTAGAGCCCAGGCTTTTGGTCTAATGATAGCAATAAAAATAGCACCATGTATCAGAAAGATAACCCTTTGGGTGTCTTTATAAAGGTAGGTAAATGGAAGCAGACTATTGTTGGAAACAGACAATTCTAACCCAAAAGATATTTTCTATTTGCTTGTGACTGATACATGTAAGACACGGTACAAACCAAAACATTATATGAAAGAATGCATGATGAAAATGGCTTTGATCTGTGTACCCTGCCAGATGGTCCAAACATTGCTAATCCAGGACAAGGTTCCACGAAAAGTGGACTTCAGTACAAACAGCTATGGTGCATTCCAGGATGTTAGATATTGTCCAGGTTCTTTGTGGACTTTACAAATCTAAGATCACAGGTAGTAGCAGGTTGTTGCTTCTACCCGGAAGGGAACTTCCAGGGAGGCAAAATGTATGAGATACTATTCAGCTTTTGGATGGAGTCAGTTTCCTGCATTGGGTGCTTTGCTTTCCCAAACTATTGTCATGCTTCTGCCAGAAAAAAATAACCAAGATATGGGTAACCGATGTCATTTTGAGTAGATTTTACACCTATTCTAGAAGTGAAGCTCATACCAAGTACTGTAACCTAGTCAAAGACCTTAACTGGCAAGGTCACAGGCTCTCAGGAGGAACCTACTATTGTTTTTTGTTTGTTTGTTTATTTTTTAACTTATTTTTATTGTATTTTTTCTTTATTTACATTTCAAATGTTATCCACCCCTCCCAGAAACACCCTATCCTATCTTCCCCCCCGCCCCCCTCTTCTAGGAGGGTGTGCCTCCACTCATCCACACACTCCACCTCTCCACCCTCCATTCCCCTACACTGGGCATCTATAGAGCCTTCATAGGACCAAGGACCTCTTCCCATTCATGCCATATGTTTTCATATCATATCAGCATTACTTGTGAAGAATACTATTATTGAATGATTTGATAGTGTATCATTGTCAAAAACCAGTCAGCTGCATTAGTTTGGGTCTATTTCTCAGCTCTTGACTCTGTTGCGTTGTGCATGTGTACAGAGACTATCACTATCACTAGCAAAGCTGTGTTGTAAATCTGGAAATCGGCTAGTGTATTTACATGTATATATTTTTCTTTACAGAAAGTACAAAATAGAATAAGGGACATGTATTTTACAGTTATTTTGCCATTCTGGATAAAATTTAAAATGTGCTTGTACATTTTAGTGAAGGCTTTTGCTGGGGTTTTGATTGTAATTACTCAACTCTATAGATCAGTTTCAGAAGAACTGACCTTTTCACACTGAATCATCTGCTCAGTGAGCACGGCATCATAAAGCTTGGTTAGGCTTACCTGAGTCTTCTCCTGTTTTCTACCTTCCAACATAATGATTGCAAATACATGTTTTTCTTAGACTTATGACTGGTTATTTTACATTATCAGTACTGTTATAAGAGGTAATTTTAATTTCAATTATTCATTCATAGTGAAGGAAAATGGAAATGATTTTCTTTCTTATTGACCTGCAACTCTATGGAGTCGGATTGGTTTGAAAGTTGATTTGAAGAATCTTTAGGGATTTTTTACTAAGACAACTGTTAGCATGCATATAGAGAATATTTGATTTCATTTATAACAATCTATTTTGTATCCCGAGCCCTTCTTACAGTAGCACAAATAGTATGAGTGAAAAGGATTTGTGAGAATGAATGCTTTTGCCATTTTCATAATGGGAAGAATGAACATTATGCTAAATGTTGTTGGCTGTAGGTTGCCTTAAAGGTGACTATTATCACACTGAACAAGTTTCTTTGATTTTTATTTCATTGAGAGTTTTACTCATTGATAGATGTCAAATTTTGCTAAAAGTTTGTCTTCCATTTATTGGGATGATTGTACCTTTTTTTCTTTTAAATATATTGAATTAGATTGAGTTTTTCATCATTGGAGTGAGCCCCTTTGGCCAAATTGCACTATGTGTTTGTATTCCGCTATATTCAACTTTGTGGATGATATTTTCCCCAGTATCATGTGGTACAGAACTCCATGGCTTTCTTTTCTTGCCATGCATTTCTTTTAATCTCATGATAACTCTGGCATTGTAAAATGCATTGGTAAATGTTTTATCCTTTTCTGTTTTCTGTGAAAGCTCATGTGGAATAATATGATTCTTTCCTTATATGTTCAACAGAGGTCCCTGGGGAAGCAATCAGGGTTTGCAAATGTCTTTTATGGGAAAAATCTGAGTAGCATTTTGAATCTATTTAATGGATCACAGCTTTTCAGCTTCTTTATTTTTTCTTTTGGGAACTTTTGTTATTTGTGTCTTTTAAGAATGTTGTTTTACTTGCTTTGTGTGTGTGTGTGTGTGTGTGTGTGTAAAATCTTCATTATACTTTATAGGATCTGAAATGAATTCCTTTATTTCAAAATTCATTGTACTGAAATCTATTTAGTTTCTCTTTCCCTTCTTCCTCATTTGATGCAGATGAAGAGAGAACTTGGCAAATTTTTGGAAAAGAGCCATATTGACACATTTTTGTACATGATATTAGTGCTTATCTAGAATCCTCTACTTCCATGCAGTAGAAAACATGAAAACATAATAAACAAGTGGGTGCCACTGTGTTCTGATAAAAATTCCTTTACAAAGCACACACATTGTGCTAGATTTTGTCAATGGCTTGTAGTTTGTTGAGCACCTAGTCTATATTAACTGACCGCATTGCTGTTTGCTTGCGCTTTTATTTTTAACTGAAAAGAAAATTATACAATATATGTTGACCAGGTTTTTCTCCTCTTCCAACCTCTTCAGATCCTCCTCACCTCCTACTGCTTTTGTATTTTAATGTCTGATTCCATTATTTTCTTATTTCAATTTTATTTCTTGCTGATCTTACCATTTACATATGTACTGCTTGACCTAAGTACAATTTTTTGTCTCTTTTTGAAAGTGAAAGTTTGTATAGACAGACTTTGGACTTCCCTCTCTACTACAAATATCATTTTAAGAGACTCTTAAGTTGTATTCCATACATTTCAATGTTTTATTTTCATTCTCCTGTGATTCAAAGTATTTTATTTTTGTCTCCCTATTTAACACATAGATTGTTTAAAACTATGTATTTAATGTCAAAATATTGAGAAGCTTAGTAGATGCTTTTCCATTAATGAAAACTATACTTTTCTATATAAATATCATAGTTTATATGGTTTAAATCATTATGAATTGCAGAAGCTTACTTAATAGCACAGAATATAATTCATCCTTGTGAATATTTATGTACCATTGAAAGCAGTGTGTGTATTTCATATTGCTTTGTGCTTGAGAAACTGTGTATGTTTGATAAAATGTTCCAACATGTGAGTTTAGGCAAAGTGGATGAAACTTTCCCTTAGGTCTTATACATTGAACCAAAGTAATATTTACTTTTTTTTTTGATCAACATTCACTTGTTATTAGATTTGAGGTATCAAGCTGAATAATTTGTATTTTATTTATTTTATTTTATCCACTTACTTTATCTAAGAGAGAAGTTTTAAAGATTTTGTTTGTTTGTTTTAAAGATTTATTTATTTGGGCTGGTGAGGTGGCTCAGTGGTTAAGAGCACCAACTTCTCTTCCAAAGGTCCTGAGTTCAAATCCCAGCAACCACATGGTGGCTCACAACCATCTGTAAATGAGATCTGATGCCCTTTTCTGGAGTGTCTGAAGACAGCTACAGTGTACTTACATATAAATAAATAAATCTTTTTTTTTTAAAGATTTATTTATTTACTTCCTTATGTGAGTGTTTTGCCTTCATGTCTTGGCACTACATGTGTATAGTGCATTCAGATGCCAGAAGAAGTCACTGGATTCCCTAGAATTGGAGTTTTAGGTAGTTGTGGGACACCATGTGCATGCTGGAAACCAAAGCTAGGTTCTCTGAAAGCACATATGCTTTTAAGCAGTAAACAACCTCTCCAGCTACGTCTTTCATCTGTTTAAAAGTTCCAGTGTTAAATACGTGCACACTTATGATTTATTTGGTTTTGTTTTGCTTTTGTTTTTTTCTTTTGTTTTGTTTTTCTTTTGTTTTTTGTTTTTTTGTTTTTTTGTTTTTTTAGATAATGTAGTTACTTCATCAGGACATATATATCTTCTTTTTTCTTTTCTAATATTTTCTGCTTTGAAGTTTATTTTTTTCTGATGTTTATCTAATTCACAACATTCATTTTTTCCCATATCTTCCCCAGTGTTCTGTATATTTTGTATTTAAGGTCTCTCTCTCTCTCTCTCTCTCTCTCTCTCTCTCTCTCTCTCTCTCTCTCTGTGTGTGTGTGTGTGTGTGTGTGTGTGTGTGTGTGTGTGTTACTTTTGACATGGATTGCCCATTCCCCATTCTACTCTGGCTTGATAGTTTGGAACAGTAACATGCTTCTCCTGATTTCATGAGAAGTCTCATATTCCTCACTTCCCCAAGAAGTGTTTCCCTTGTGTGGGGAGAACAGAGGATGAACCAATGTGAATACACCATTTCTTCTGTATCCCGAGTCAGATTGACTAAAGATTATTTCTTAAAGGTAGCATATTGATAACACAACCATTTTAAATTTAACTTAAGGATTTTTTGTTTTGTTTTGTTTTTTTGTTTGTTTTTTTAATTTCCTACATCCTCTCCTTAAAACTTCTCCCACATAATTCCCATTCCCTCTCAAATTCATAACCCATTCTTCTACAATTATTTATCACTGATATATGCACATAATACACACACACACACACACACACACACACACACACACACGGATTAGATAACCTATCACATAGCTTTACCTTGTAGAAGGTGTGATTCTCCCTCTCTCAAGAACCAATTAAATTCATCTCTCTGTTTGGCCTTGTGAAATTTCCCCCATCCATGTTGGCTTGCCAACTGGTGCTGTCATTATGCAGATCTTGTTTAGGCCAACATATTATTGAGGTTTTTATGAATGTAGCATCCATATCAGGTCTAGAAGAACTGTCTAGCAACATGTGTCCTTCTCCTCTAACTCTGAGAATTTTTTCCACCTACTCTTCTATGATGCTGACTAAGCTTAAGTATATGAGTTCAGCTGTAAATGTGAGAATTCTGACTGCAAATGCCATGTTATTTATATTTTTATGTTTTGACCTGTCATGGATCTCTGTAGTAGTCTTCATCTGTGGTACAAATAGCCTTCTTCGATGATGGTTGAGAGATATTATCTATTGGTAAAAAAGGTAAATAGTTACACAGTTAGAAAGTAAGTCAATTTAGAAAATTGGCAGTAGTGGGGTTTCCTCTATGGTTTATTACCTGTTCAACTAAAGGTATTTGACTAGATTTACTAGGTTTACAAACTGGTCATACGTTCCCTCCTGTTGAGTAGAGCTTCAGTCCAATTACACAGCTGTTGGTTAGTCCCCATATAAAAATGCCATTGTTGTACCCTTGGAGGTATTTGTCAATCTTATCATTGTTGTCTTTCCTTACATTTACATCGGGGTATGACTATTAATTGCTTTTCTCCCTTGTCCGCTTGCACTGGACCCTCTGATACTGTGGGAGTATCAGTCCTTATGGAGGAGATGATTCCATATCACTTTCTGATGCTGCTTCTAAGTCCTGCATTTGACATGTATATCTTCACTTTTACTTTCAAGTGCTGGGAGGTGAGGACAGTAACAGCAGCCTGTATTATTTGGAGAGTCTCTGGGATACTCCTGACCAACAAGGAAAAGTTGCATGCTACTTGTTTTCAGTAGACACATGCTTTTTAGTTAAGATATTACAATTCTTTTATTTGGGGAAATTACTGATTGTTTTGGTTTAAAATCTGTCATCTGACCAGTTAAAATTAATTCATGTATTCATTGGCCATTATTTCTATTTGTTTGTCTGCTTTGTAGTCAATTGAGTACAAACACCATCTACTTTTTCACAGGCCTATAAAGTGACTATGCAATCCCAAACCATCTTTAACAGTCAATGGGATAATACTTAGTTGTTTCATGTCCTGCATTTTTTTCTTGTATTGTAAATTGCAGTGTGGAATAGACATCTATTCTATTGATAAGCATATTGTCCTAGTCTCTGAGTTTGGAACAACATTCAGCATTTCATAGTCCATGTCTTCAAAGATGTAGGATGTCCTGATGGGTCTTTCACTGTGAAGTACTTACAGCACTATTTCTTCCAGCACATCATCATCCTCTTCTTCCTCACAAGGTCAGTATTCTTTCCAAGTCTGTCTTGCTGTGTGTCTGGCCTCCCTTTCATGATGACAGCAACTTCACTCACATGCTTTACATTTCGTTTTCAGCACTGTCACAGTTTGGTCTTTGTCTACGTTTCCAACTCAACCTATTCTGATTGCTCATTTTCTGTATATGTCTAATACATGAGTCATGACATTCTAGCATCTGAATAGCAGGTTTTCCTGAGTAATTTTTTTGAAGGTGATTTGTTTTGTCTCTGTCATGAGTCAAATGCACATGTATTACTGTTTATGCATTGGCTTGTGGATAGAAGAGCTGGCAGTGGAATATTTGAGAAATTATTTGAAGTGGCTATACAGTACTGTCAAAATTTTACTGGGCTTAGGGAATCCACTAAACTATTGAGACTAAAATTTGGGCTGTAAACTTTGAGTTGTAAAATTTGTATTCTGCCATCCCTCCACTTAAGATTTCTAATTGGGTTGTGGGATGGTAAGCTTCAATATTGCTTTTTAATTCACCTTTTCTTAATGTTGTCTCTTACCCCAACTCTGTAATTCCTATGATAAGCCTATGCCTCTGCATGCTTTTGTATTTCCACCTACAGAATTCTATATCTTGTTATTGTACCTTTAGTCGTCTTTAATGTACCTCTGTCACCAATGTCAACTTTCCGGTTTCTTGGTTTTCACTGATTCTCCAGGTTAAACACATGGAACTTAAGATTTGAAGCTGTGAGCTACATATAAGAGAGAGAGAGAGAGAGAGAGAGAGAGAGAGAGAGAGAGAGAGAGA
>JADRCD010155411.1:0-13349 GCA_019843815.1 Montemys delectorum | reverse complement strand
AGAGAGAGAGAGAGAGAGAGAGAGAGAGAGAGAGAGAGAGAGAGAGAGAGAGAGAAAACAACTGAACAATTCCACCCAGATCTATCTTCGTGAAACATTGTGTTTCCTGAGGTTACTCACAGGACTGTGGGGGATTCAAAGGCAGCCTTATTAAAATCCATTCCCACATGGGGATCCCACAGTCATGAAAGCCACATTCCTAAATAATCCCCAGGCCATCCCCTGAACAATGTCAGGCAGCTCCACTGAAGAGTCTCTGGCTCCCCAGCAACTGCCCATTGCTTATGAGCACTAGAGATGCCTTGGCGTATCTTGTGAGGTTCTGAGCCATGGGAAGTTTTCTCCTTCCTCCAGGGTGGACCGTTTCAGTTCAGAGGAAATATCCCCACAGCAGCCTTAGTTTATGCACAATCAAGACCTTTCAACACATAATAATAAGCAGAATATGCTCTTGTGTTTGGTATTCTGATAAGTGAGGATACAGAAAAATAAATTAAAACATTTTGCTCTGAGTTGCATGAGTAAAAATGTATCCCTTTTAAAGATACAAAAACTGTAAATTACATCTTTTCATTGACTTAGCACCTTCGTTCATCCTCGCCTTTGACATCACAGTTTAGGTAATAAATGATTTGGTTGCCATGGTTACAGGACACTAGCCCTACTTCAAATGAGGATTGCTCTTCCTTTGGTGTATTTACTGTGTCATGCTTCTGTAAGACACTCCTAGGCTGGCTGGTCAGGGAGATCCCCCCCTCTCCCCTGCCAGTTAATCAATCATAGTACTCTTAGGATCCCAAATAAATAAGGAATGGTATCACATGAAATGGAAGGCCAAAAGGAAATAAGAGATGACCTCCTAGAAAATAGACTGTTCATGCTTTCCCAATCATCCCTGTGAGCACAAGTGCTCACCCTGAGCAGTGTGAAATAACTCTGTCCCCATCAGCAGAGACAATGGGAGAACTTGAAGCCAGCTCACTTCACTTAGCAGTAACAAGGCAGTCAGTCCATAGGTGTCTCCTAACATAGAGTCTGGAAGCAGGGTTACATGACGCAAGTAAGGTCCAGCGTCCTGTGACATCATACTCTAAATACCCAGGGCTCCGTAGAAATCACTCACCATGCCCCAAAGCAGAAGACCATGTAATGAATTAAAAAAAAAAAAAAAGACAATCAGTAGATGACAAAGTTGAGAATCAATGTGTGGGGCTTGAGAGATGACTAGTCATTATAAGAGATGAATTCCCTTATAGAAGACCTAAATTTAGATCCTAGTACTCCCATTAGTGGTTCACAATTGCTTGTAACTCCTGCTGCAGTGGGTTCATTGCCCTCTTGTGGACTCTGCAGGTACCTGCACACACATACACATACCAACACACACACACACACACACACACACACATACAAACACCACACAACATACACACCACACAGCACTCACACAAACATACTCACTTCATACAACATACATACACACACACACCATGCAACATACACACACACCACACACACACCACACAACATACACACACACCACACACACACCACACAACATACACATACACATCATACAACATACACATATACCACACAACATACACACACCACCACATACAACATAAACACACACCATACATCACACAGCACATACCATACATCACACACACACACACATACACACACACACACACACACACGCACACACTTACATCACATAACATACACACACATACACACTCAAAACTTAAATTAAGTCTTTTGAAAAAAAAAAAAAAAAAGAATCAAGCTGCCAGAGTGAAGTTATTTTAAAGCAGCCTCATGGCAATGCTCCAAGGAGCAACTTTTACAACATGGATAAACAATGAAAACATAAAACCTCACAAAAGAAATTCAGCCATCAGGACCATAATGGAGATGTGATGTGCCAAGGTCACAATGGAATCTTCAAATAACGCAAATAGATAAGATCTCTTCAACCATGGTCCTTGTTAAGGTTTATGTTCAGTTTAGTGTCGATAAAGCCCCAAAGAACGAGCACATAGGCCCCCAGGCTCTGGATTTCATAGAAAGAAATTTCTATAAAAGCTACACACTGAAGCAAATGGTGCTCACAAAAGGCATGCTGCCGGTACGGCAGAGCAGACATCTCTGCTAATTTAGAGACTGCCTTTCATCTTCTGAACATGTAATCAGCAGCTTTCTAAGCTGCTTTCAAACTTCCCCGAGGCTGGTGTCTCACCCTCATTTTCTCATCTTTGATTCTTGCAGTATCATATTTAGCACTTATGAGCATACATTGTCATGCTGGAAAAGATGTTTGCTTCCTGTTATGTGTTTCTCAATATGATAATACCCACTTACTTCATTTCCATCTTTAGATAAGTCCATTGTATTTACTCAGCTCTGATTTGGACTTGAGATCCCTCAATTAGACATACTGATGTCTCAGTTTCCAAAAAATAAAGCAACGTCTACTTTGGGGGGATTTATACTCTCTATAAGGGTTGACTCAGGTCATAGTCACAAACCCCTAAGGCAGGGAAGGATACAGGTGTCAACACTTAGTCTCATGTGAAAAGACTTGAGATGGATATTTTATATCTGTGGAAAGTTACATCAAGTAGTGATCAATACTTTTAACTTGATAGGATTTAGAGTGAATGCGGAGATATGCTTCTAGGCATGCTTGTGAAAGATCATCTAGATTAGGTTAATACCTATTGGTTGGCAGCACCATCCCACAGGCTGGGTTCCCAGACTAAATGAAAGGAGAATGTGAGTTGAGCATCAACATTCATACCCTCTGTACTCCTGATTACAGATGCAATGTGATCAGCTGCCCTAAGCTAGTACCATCAAGACTTCTCCACCCTAATATGTTCCCTTATACTATAAAACAAAAACAAAAAACAAAAACAAAAACAAAAACAAAAAACACCGCTTCCTTCCTTAGGTGCACTTGTTGGGTGTTTTGTTCCCACAACAAGGAAAGTTATGGGAAAGTTGTATTGGGTTCAGGGCATTACTTTTTATCAAACTCCAATATTTTCTATCCTTAGTTGGTCTATTATGTGTCAAGACCCCACAGGAAACATAGTATACCCTAAAAGTATGGCTTTCCCCATGTCTCACTTTTCTACTGCTGTGTCAAAATATTACAATCAAGACAACATATACATTTTTTAATTGGGCTTACAGTTTCAGAAGATTAGACTTCATGAGATGGAAGAGCAAAGAACTAGAGATAGAAGAGCAGAGAGTTCACATCTTGATCCATAAAGAGGCAGAGAAAGCTATCTGAGGATGACATGAGTCCTTTGAAACTTCAAGCTTGCACTCAGCGGCACACCCACAAGGCCACACCTCCTAATCCTTTCCAAATAGTTCCACTAACTAAGGACCAAGTAATTGAACATGTGAATCTATGGAGACATTCCCATTCAAACCACTACATCCATATCCATATCTGTATCCGTATCCATATCTGTATCTATATTCATATCCTCTATTTGTGCTACTATATTACAACCATCTCTTTAAACTGCTTTCAAAATCTAGTTTAAAGTCCAATTCCACCATGAAGCCTTCCAAGAATCTCTGCAACTGAATCACTCATCTATCAATGTCAAAAGAAGTCATTGGACCATGTCTTTAAAATACAAATGTGGAGGTATTTTGTTTTTTTTATCCAACTTTCATTTGTATCTTATTTGTTAGGTTTTTAAAAACTTGCTCTCAGCAGGGATGTTCTTGAATTTTCTTTGAATTTGCCAAATGACAGTAATACATAATTCAGGCACACAGAAGATGGTTTTTAAGTTATCGACTTCACTCATCATGGGAATGAAAGACTTCTCACTGGAAATGCAAGCTATTAACACATGTTATAATATTTTTTATTTTAGTAATGTCTGCTCTAAGATCTTATGAGCTGAGATAAAAACTTGATGCAGCTCTCAAAATGAAGAGAGGGAGAAATGGATGAGGAAGAGAAGGAGGAAGAGGAAAAAGGAGGAGAAATGTTTCCTTTCCAAACTAGAATAATTCAGATTCATTTGTGTGTGTTCTGCCTGCATGTATGTATGTGTACCACATGTGTGCTTGGTGCCTGCAAACGTCAGAAGAGGTCATCAGATACCCTAGAACTGGAGTTAAGGATGGTTGTAAACCACCACGTGGGTTCTGGGATTCCAACTAGGGTCTCTGCAAGAATAATGCAACCTCTTAACCAGTAAGTCATCTCTCTAGCCCTTCAAGAGTATAATCATTTAGAATTAAAATATAAGATAACTCAAAACCCCACAATGTTATGCTTGGAAGTCAAACTGTGAATGATCATATCCATAGCTACTGCTCTGGTAGATACTTCTGTGAAAGCCAGTATTTTATTGTTTTTTGTCTGTTTGTTTGTTTTATTTTTTTTAAGTTTTATTGCATTATAATGAGAAAACTTACATGATTTCAATTTATCTGAATTTGTTAACATTTAAAAACACATTTTAAGTAAATAGAATTAAATCACATTCTTGTTTTCCTTTTGTACCCCAACTCCTCCCAGAGACCCCCTTCAATACCTACAGTATCTTTTTTGGTATATTCTTTAAAATTTATAAAATATTATAACAATAAAAATGAATATTATAAAAGTTGCTTGATATAAAACAACAATGAATTTAACAGTCTTATGTAGATGCTTGTCTATGGCAATACTGAAAATACATACGTTTTTCTCAATATAAATTTTAAATAATTCCAAATGTATTAACTGTATATTTCAAAATAATACATCACTACTAAAATTTTTTTAAATGAAACATATATTTCTTAAACATAAATATATAAAGAGTTTTTGCTTGTTTGTTTGTTTTATATTTAGTAGAGCTTAAAACCTTGGCTCTTACTGTGGTAACTTGATACAAGAGTTACAAACGTCAAACAAAGCTACCAGTCTTACTCTTTGTTGTTCTCTTACAAACCTCCTCCCAATTTAATTGTCTACATTTCTTTTGGGTATATAAATACTTTTAAAATGTAAGCTGTTCTGAAAAGCATAATATAGTGTAAAGACATGAAATAAACAATACTACTAATAGAGAGGCTGAGATAGGAGAAGCAAGATCTCAAGACCATTATGTTGTACGCAGCAAGACACTGTCACGAACAAACAAGCTGAAAGTGTACATGGATTGTATAATATTGGACGTATTTCTCCAATTAGAGAGACCATTGGATGACAGTCAAAAATTTCTAATTCCTCATGTTTTTGGATTTCAATTACTTAGGATATGTTGGTAATATTAATTTTCATATTAAGATATCAAGAAAAAATAATTGTTACTTCCTATTGTTTTTGTTGTAAAAGGTGGAATTAGGTTTGTGTGGATTTGTTGAAAGATTACTTTCTTGCTTCTTCTAGGGTGTAGTTTTGCTCCTTATGTTGATGTTCTCCATCTATTATCCTTTGTAGGGCTGGATTTGTGGAAAGATATTGTATAAATTTTGTTTTGTCATGGAATATCTTGTTTTCTCCATCTATGGTAACTGAGAGTTTTGCTGGGTATAATAGCCTGGGCTAGCATTTGTGTTCTTGTAGGGTCTGCATGACATCTGCCCAGGATCTTCTAGCTTTCATAGTCTCTGGTGAGAAGTCTGGTGTAATTCTGATAGGCCTGCCTTTATATGTTACTTGACCTTTTTCCCTTACTGCTTTTAAAATTCTTTCTTTGTTTAGTGCATTTGGTGTTTTGATTATTATGTGACGGGAGGAATTTCTTTTCTGGTCCAGTCTATTTGAAGTTCTATAGGCTTCTTGTATGTTCATGGGCGTCTCTTTCTTTAGGTTAGGGAAGTTTTCTTCTATAATTTTATTGAAGATATTTACTGGCCCATTATCTGGGGAGTCTTTACTCTCTTCTATACCTATTATCCTTAGGTTTGGTGTTCTCATTGTGTCCTGGATTTCCTGGATGTTTTGGGTTAGGAGCTTTTTGCTTTTTGCATTTTCTTTGATTGTTGTGTCAATGTTTTCTATAGTGTCTTCTACCCTTGAGATTCTCTCTTCTATCTCTTGTCTTCTGTTGGTGATGAAAGCCAGTATTTTAGATACAACAAAGTTACTAGAACTCACATTATCACTTGTTTCTGATAAGGGCACTTCCAGAGGGCAGATCAAAGTCCCAAGTGAACTGGTGAACTTGTTAGGGTCTTCTAACAAGCCTCGACATTCTGGACTTGGAAAAGCTGCCCTCTGAGGACTATCAGGAGCATGAGAGAACAGAGGACATTTGGTTCTGATAGTCTGTAAGCTTTCTCCAGAAGAAATTGGAACTGAACTTGTTTGTTCAGATTGCCTGTGCTTCTGGGAAAATGGGAATACCATAGGGACATTGTGGCCTTGTCTGATTACCTTTTACACATAATCATAGAGTCGTTGGGTGGAAAACAGGCCTGGATTGAGAGGGATGCATAATGCAATGTTATAATTTGGAGGATCCATGTTTCTGAGCAGAAGCAATAGTGGACTGGGCAGGACTTTAAAAGACATCTATAGAAAAAGAGTTGATTCAGACCAGTGGAGCCAAGACAAGCCAGACTTAAGCATATTTGAGGTTTGTGCTATTGGAAATAATCTCTAAGTTTTTGACGACAGTAAATAAGTGAATGATGGATTAGTTAGCTAAACTAATGTGAGTTTGGGTAATATATATACATTAGTATGGGAAGAGCCCTCAAAAACAGCATGCATTTCAATAAATGCATTCCTAAGGTACACAGGGAGTAGAGGGAGCACTACAGCAGTGAAAATACAACTTTAAGAGGCAGCACCTGTGATCCTCTAAGTCCTATCTTTTATCATCTTTCCAATACTAATGTGCTCTGCAGAGCATCTGTGATGGGGATAAGACCACAGGACGTAAGTGGGCCAGGTGCTGAGTGTTGAGAAGGTCATAGAACAGAGACTGGGTTGTCTCACCTTTCCATACCAGGTTTCTACTTTTCCCATTTGACTAATTATCAGTCAAATGGTTCTGGTGGATGGATGCTTGCTGGTCCACATTTAGTTCAAAGATATGTACTTTCACACCTTTGTGCCTACCCTTCTTGCCTCCAGGGCAAGCAGTGACATCATTACTCCCATCCTCTTAACTCTTTATTACCTAGCTCTCTTGAGGATGTTCAATTCACAGACATATACAGTTGGTAAACTGAATTTGATATTTACTCAACCAGGTGGTTGGGTTCATAGGCTGCCAGAAAAACAAAGTTTTTGGTAGAAAGCATCTGAAATTCAACAGGGCCCTCCCTTCTGAGACCTAGAAAGAAACACATGAGAGTACTGTCGTAGTCAGGGTTTCTATTCCTGCACAAACATCATGACCAAGAAGCAAGTTGGGGAGGAAAGGGTTTATTCAGCTTACCCTTCCACATGGCTGTCTATCATCAAAGGAAGTCAGGACTGGAACTCAAGCAGGTCAGGAGGCAGGAACTGATGCAGATGCCATGGAGGGATGTTACTTACTGGCTTGCTTCCCCAAGGCTTACTCAGCTTGCTCTCTTATAGAACTCAAGACTTCCAGCCCAGGGATAGCGCCACCCACAAGGGGCCCTCCCCCATTGATCACTAATTGAGAAAGTGCCCCACAGCTGGATCTCATGGAGGCACTTCCCCAACTGAAGCTCCCTTCTCTGTGATAACTCCAGCCTGTGTCAAGTTGACACACAAAACCAGCCAGTACAACCACTAGGTTAATGCAGTATCTGTTTTGCTCCTAGTCTGAGTTTTCATCAATCTCCTGTGATAAATGCACAAGTCTGTTTTGTAAGTAACACAGATTCCTTACACACTATGTCAGAGAAAGAAAGGAAATGAGATAGGAAACTTGAAACTGGCCATGGCTTTGCTCCTGCCATTTTTTTTGGGAGAAGATTAGTGTTAAGAGATTTGCAGATGTTGGCATCAGCAAACAGCACAGGCTGCCTACAGCAATAGAGAACCTGGCAGTACCCAGGAAAACCCAAGCAAATGGAAATGGATCTAGGCGAGCATCCTTGCCTCCAGGATCAGCACCGATCCCTCTTCAGCAAAGGGACTGGCCAGCCTGAAATCCTTCCACATTTCTTATTCACTAGAAGTACTCTCGTGTGTAACCATGCTCCTAGAAACTAGAAAAATAAAGACTTTTTTTTTTTTTTTTAACAAGCATTCTCAGTTCTTGTGACTTTCAGAGAAGAACCTTCATAAGAAAAACAATCTGTGACATGAGGTGGCCAGCTTGGCCTCTACTCTTTACTGTGACTTCTGGGAAGTATGTTGTCCTCCAGTAGAAGGGAACAACGCAAGGGAAGGGTCTGCAAGTCTGGGGTAAAGGTCCTCATCCAATCATGTCCTCAGCAAGTGTGGAACTTAGGAAGCAGCACTAGAGGAGGTCAGCCATCATCATGTCTGACATTCAGATGCATGAGGTGTCCCAGCATCCTCCTGTTATCTGAGCATCTTTGTATTCTTCAGGGATGGAGTTCCTCTAGTCTGCAGAGTTCAGGCTGTCTTCTGAAGACCCTTTTGTACCAGCTGGCTTCCTGCTGCTGTCACAAATACCCAAATAACTGTAAAGTGAGGTACTTTGGGTTCAACTCCATAGCGTAGCACTTGCTCACCACACACAAGGCTCTAGCTCCATTCTTGTATGGTGAAAAAGAAAAGGCTTGTTTATTCTAGCTTCATGGTAGAGCAGGGTTCATGCCACAGTGGCTGGGCTGTTGCTTTTATGCCAGAATATACTTGGTAGGACTATGGAGGGGAAGCTTCTCACATCATAGCAGCCAGAAAGCAAACAGAACAGACAGAAAGCGCCAATGGAATCCCATATTTCTGTATACTAGGCCTCTACCAGGCCTCACCTGCTAAAGGTTTCCCTACCTCCAATAGCACTATCAGCTGGGGTCAAGCACCAGGGGGTAGACGCCGAATTCAAATAAAACCCTCTACTATATCTTCTTTCAACAATGTCAATGTTATTTAAATGTACTTATATTCTGGACCTGTCCAAATGTGTCAAGTTTGATATAAGCATAATTTGAATTGAGTACAAAATAATACTGCTTCTAAGAGGTCATTAATAATCAAATGTTTAAAATTTAATACATATAACTTATAGCTTTGAAAGAAGCTTGTATGTCCTAAAAGTGAAAGAAAAACAGAGCCATGCTTTCCCTCTCTCCTGACTGCCTGCTCATGCTTCTGACTGATAAAGCAATCCAGAAGACACAGAAGTGGCTCATTGCCAGACTTCTGAGTACTCACGGTGCATCTGTCTCTAGAGATGTTAGGAAATCTTATAACAGTAGATTTGAGATGCAAATCCATTAATAAATTTACTGTTTATATTGTTAATGCTGTTGACAATAATTAGAAAGGTCTCAAGCATGATACATGCTCTCGCTGTACTGTTGCATTTAATAACACAAACCGGTGGCTTTCCAGCATGGAAATTGGCTGCCTGGGCTCTGAGATAAAGAAGACGAATCCCAGGCTCCAGCTGTCACTCTCCAGCTGTGGATCTGGAATTCAAATAGTCTCAGGTTCGTGGTCCTGTCAATTATAGATGGTGATAAGTGCCTACCACACGGAATCGCTGAGATGAAGCAGTGTGTTGCTGTGAATGACACACACAGAGCTGTTAGCTCAGGGAGAGGGCGTGGTGTGTGATGAGCATTTATGAGATCATATTAGCTAAGAACTAACATCCTGTATTATTTCTCCATCCCTCCTCCACTTGCCTCACATTTCTCCTCTGTTAGAATCATCTTTCTATAAATAAACAAAGACAGTGGCTTCAATGGACCAGACACAGGCTGTGCATCCCCTGTGCATCAAAAGGGGAGATATTCTTCTTCCCTTGAAGACCTAAGTAGAGTTCACTAAGCCTAGGGTTGCTTTCAGAGGGTGAAGGCTCATTCTAGAGGAGTATGCAGGGTGGGTGCTAGGAAATATCAATCCTGTGTTAAAGAACAGAAGCCAGAACAGAGGCCATAAGATTCTCTGAGACTCAGTGTGACAAAATACCTGTCAGAAGCACCTTCTGAAGAAAGGAATGATTTTGGCTCACAGTTTGAGGAGATGCAGTCCATTGGCTCACAGTCTGAGGGGATAGTGTCCATCATGATGGAGAAGCCACAACAGCAAGAGAGTAAGGTAGCTGGTTTCATGTTGTCCTCATTCAGGAAGCAGAGAGATGAGAGTTGATGTCCTGCTGGCTATTTTCTTCTCCTCCTTCTCTTCTTTCTTCTTCTCCTCTTCCTTCTTCTCCTCCATCTTTCCATGCCCTCACCTCCATTTAGGGTGTGTCTTCCACCTTCAATTAACAAATCTAGAAACTTACTCACAGACATACCTAGAAGTTTGCTCCCTGAGTGATTATAGTCCTGTCAGGTTGATGTGTTAATCATCACAAGGAATAATCTTTGCTTTGGGGATGGTCTAACCAGCCAGTCCTCTGTCTCCATTCAATGCAGACACTGAGACCTCAACAGCTCTGCCTACTGGGTTGTACAGCCTCTTGTGACACATAGGCCAAGTGCAAATACTTGGGTTTTAGGCCCCAATTCAACTAGATTCCTTTCTGGCCAGTAGATGTAAAAGCTGTCTATAAGAATGGCTTGTGCTAGTGACTGAGGGGATGTGACAGCTAACATTGGGACAGAAGAAAATGTGTAAATGGCAGAAAAGTGAATCATAGAGAACAGAGATTTGAATGTTGAGTTGTAGAATTATATGGAATGTGGACCTTCAGATTTTCCTATACCCACCTGAACCCTTTGGCCTTCACACTGAGTCCTAGGGACAGAGGAGTTTCAAGTTCTACAACCATTCTCCATTAGACAGCAACATAATACTAATACAGGACAATTCTGGGTGAAGCAGAGGAGCCAGCGCATCAATGATGGGGGAGAATAAACCCCATGTATAACGAGGCAGGACAAAATGTGTGTACCTTTGAGGACTGAGCATAGTCAAAGAGTCAGTGACTCAAGCATTACAGACAGACCACAGAGGTCACTGCTGGGATGGAAATGAAAAGAAAAAGAAAGAAGGTGGGTGATAAAAGGAAGTAAGAGAAACCCAATGAGAAAATCAGACTGGGCAGGGTTCCTCCCGTTCACCCCAACATGCAGTATTACCAACTCCTATACCATTCTGTTCTCAAGGATAAACTAAAGACGCAATTTAAATAGCAGCCTTCTCTGGGGTCTTGAAGTCACCAGCAATATCCAAGCCATAAACCCCATGCCTTCTACACCCAGTAGGGTCACATGTCTCCACTTGAATCATCAGTACACTCATGCCTTCCATTCACGGCTAGAAAGACAATGTGTTTTGTGTCAATAATTCATAATGATTGGGGTATACAGACTCAGCTATGGACACCAGTTGTAACAATGGAGAAAAGCCTGCCCACCTAGTAGGCCCTTAGCTGTCTACTGATATTCATAGTTTAGGATATAAAGGGCAATTTTGTTCAAATCAGAGTAGGCAAACAAGTCAGTGAATGTAAATAGTCCTAATGTGTGCCTCCTTTTATCTTCCTGGGCTGCTGTTTTTGAATCTCCTTATTCCTTAAAGAGTTTCGAAATTAGCATGTGATGGTCAACATTCATCCTCAACTTGGCTACTTTGGAATTACCCAAGAGACACACTGTGTCTGTGAAGGTGCTTCAGAGAAATTGGTCTGAGGAGGGAGGATCCACCCCTCCTGAGGGGTTCCCTACCCTGGGCTGGGGTTCTACACTGAATACAAAGATAGCCAGCTGAGAACAAGATTCATCTCTCTTCTCCTCATGGACAGTGTGATTAGCTGCCCCTGCTTTCTTCACTAACATGCCCCGCCTCAATTATATCCCTTCTTAATAACTCTGAGCTAAAATAAGTAAGTTGCTTATAAGATATGTTGTCACAGACATGAGAAAAGTAACCAATACTACAGCTGATACAGTAGAGTCTAAATTTTCTCTGGGAGTGCTCTGCCCATCCCACCACTTTTTAATCTCTGGAATTTCTGTCAGAATCATAGCAGCCAGGAAGTGCTTGATACAAAGAGATGAATGTCCTCCAGCAGAGGGATACCAGCAAATATCCTGAACTGTCCCCACGGTGACTTGTTCATTACACAGTTCTCATGCCTGCTACTTTTATCCATGGGTGAAAATTGTAGAACAATATCACAGCCTGGTTCCTCTGAGAATTCGTAATATCTGGGCATGTATTTAATCAAACAGGTACCTCAGGCTGTCTTCCCATGTCACAGGGTGGTGGTCATAAGTGACTAGAATGCTCACAGGCACGACTACCGTACTCTTGAGTACATTCATACGTCTGTGCCTTGGCCCATCAGGGACTTCGTTACCAAGAAGACTTTTGTTGGTAGGGAAAAAAATCAGTTTCAGATAATAACTTAGATTTAGATTCCAAATCATCAAGGAGATACAGAGCAGGGGGAAAAAAAAAGACTGGAAACAGAATACAGCAATCGATCAGAATGTTGAGGTCAATGAGGACTCTGTCCCTAAGACTGGTGAGGATGGGACCTTCTGGCTCCTATCTATCCGCATTCCTTCCTTGACTTAGAAACAATGTTTACCTGGGGATGGGTACAAAGGGACTGACACCTTGCTTGCAAAGATAGATGGTTGCCATAGAAAACCCCGAGTGAAAATAATTCAAAAGGAGAGAAGCATCCACGATATACTTTCAGTATCCTTTACAAGTCTGACACGAACTCTACAGAATCAGCACATGCTTTGTAAAGTTATCCTTGTCCAGCTTCAAAGAGCCCATAGTAGGGACTGCAACTCAGTCAGAGTCAGGTGGGTGGCCCTCAAGCTTTGTGGCCAGGACAGAGAGTACATCCTTGCTCAACACCTATGAGCCTGATCTTGGGTGGTGACTTGACTTCTGTGTGCTTGCCTTGCTTCATCTTATTTCATTTATAAAGTGGGACTAAGAAAACTAGCCACCTTGCATGCTATTGAGAAGACCAGGAGTTAGTAAAAACATAAACATGAGTTATTACTTATAGGGCCTGTGCTTGAAGACTGAATTCTGCCTATTCCACAGTTAGAATGAACAGCCGTAATATGCTGGAAACAAATACCTAGCGTGTTCACCGTGCCACTGGGCCTGACACTCAGCCAGTGACAGCTCCAGTACTCTCAGTAAACAGGTCCTGGAATCATCATTCTATGAGCAATGTTCTTAGAGCCTATTTGTTTCCAGCTCCAAGAACCAACCCCCCCCCCCTGACAATTATTCTCTCTCTATCTCTCTCTCTCTCTCTCTCTCTCTCTGG